>SNQJ01S0025114.1:0-19693 GCA_010110895.2 Picea sitchensis
TTAGATGTTGGCTCTAAGCAACCAGTTACCATTAATAGTACTAGGAGTGTTGATGAGGTCAACAAGATTAAAATGAAGAATCCAAAACCCAAATTCCCTTGCAGCCTTTGTAAGGGTGACCACTTTCTGATGGATTGCCTCGGTCTTACCCAAGTCTTAGAAATGTGGTCCTCCATGTCATCAATCTCTGTCGGTCATGTCGATGATACCCCATAAACTAGTGATGTTCAGGTTGGTAAGAAGAAGCAAACTTTCAAGTTCCCTTGCATGTTATGTAAAGGTAATCATTACTCTCACCTTTGTCCTCATATGGATGAGGCATCTTCTCTTTTTGAAAAAATTCAACTTCCAAAAGGTTATCGTAAGCTTTCCTCTGACCCATTGTTGGTTGATGGACTGGTCAATCCGGTTCCATCCTCGGTCAGTCCGGTTGATCAGGTGGTCAATCTAGTTTCCTCCTCGATTGAACCACAAAACCAAGTAGCTGATCTAGTTTCGTCATCGATCAGCCCCGCTCTTCATCAAAAGAGTGACACCAAAGTGGCTGATTTGTTTTCATCCTTAGTCGATCTCACTCTCCTGTTAGAGAGTGACACCAAAGCGGTCGATCCATTTCCACCCATCGACCCCATTCTTCCATTGGAGAATGAAACTCAAGTGGTCTCTTTGGTTCTGCCATTGGTCGATCCCACTCCTCCTTTGATGAGTGCCAAAGTGGATGATCCAGTCCCTTCCTCGGTCAGTCCCACCCTTCATCAGAAGAGTCTCAAAGTGGTTGATCTGATTCCATCATCGGTCAATCCCACTCTTCCTTTGGAGAGTGCCTGCATGGTCGATCCGATCCAATCATCGGTCGATCCTACTCTCCCTCTAGAGAGTAAACCTGATACTACCCATGTTTTTCTCATTGATACAAAATCTACCGTGTCAAGGGGCATCCCTCATTCTCCTACGAAACCCCCTCCAAGTAATGAGGCCATCCTTTTTTATTGGGGTGCGCTAACTGGACCTCATATTCCCTCTCACATTCCTTTCCAAATTACAGTACAAGTTTGTGGTCGGGACGTTTCTCAAATGCTGATAGATGAAGGTGCGTCAGTTAGTATTTTGTCCTCTGTTGCTTAGCATGCTTTGGGTTGTCCTCTACTTGCGTCGGTTACCCAGAATCTATTAGCTTCTAACAGAAGAACTAGTCAACCTTTAGGGACCCTCCCTTAGTTTGCCGTAACTTTGGGAGGGAAAACTATCTCTATTGATGTCATGGTAGTCCATGACCCCTTGGATTTCTCTTTACTCTTTGGGAGGGAATATGTCTATTCCATGAAAGCTATTGTATCCACTATTTTCTGTGTGATATCTTTCCCTCACAATGGAAGAATTGTGACTATTGATCAACTTTCATTCATCAGCCCCGAATGGGTTACCTCCCTAAGTGGTTCTTATATGTAGACAGTATCACCTCTGCCACATGTCAATTATGTGGCGTTTTCTCCCATGATTTCAACATCCAACGATTTGGATCCGTTAGTGGACATGGTGATTTCTTCGGTCGAATTATTGGAGCCTGATCTCCTTACTCCTATCGTGACCCTCGACATGTGTTCCTTCCCAAGTTCTTATCTTCCATCCATCGAAGATCTCCTGGAGGCCATGACCACGTTTTATCCATTGACATGGTACCCTTCTAGAGCATTATCCTCTTAGAAGCCATGATCGGGATGAAACTACGAGCATAGTTTCTCTTCTATGTGGCAAGCTCGTTAAAAATGAAACAGAGGTCGTGAGCATAGTTATTTTCCTATGTCAAGCTCATTAAAAAATGAAACAATCATCTCTCTTGAACCTTCTTTTCATCCACCCTTCTCCTTTTTCTCCTCTACTAGAGAAATTGGTGACGATGTCAGAGCCGATGAATGAATTGAATCTTGGAGGGCATTTCTCCAGCCTTTGATGATCTTTCTGGAGTTAAGCCACTAGCTGTCAAGCTGGGGGCATACCGAGCTTAGTCTTTGTTCTTTCTCATGCTCACAAATACATGAGAATGCATCCAGGTAGACTTTTATATCTTTTTCGGACCTCTATGGATATACGAAAAAGGAACCCCTTGGAGTCTCCTTTAAGCTCTTTTCAGAATCTCTAAACATGAAAAGATTGCCGAGTGATCTCGCTTCCTTTCCCACTCGTTAAAAGGTTTGAAAGGGCGTCTTTTGAGTGATAATTTATCTCTTTTTTGGCCTCGCGAGACTAACATTACGAAAAAGGACAACACTGGAGTCATATTTAAGTTCTTTTCAGACTCTCAAAAGATGAAAATATTACCGAGCGAACTTGTTCTTTTCACACTCGTTAAAGTATTTGAAGAAAACGTCTGTTGAGTGATAGTTTATCTCTTTTTCGATCTCATCATACTACTTTACGAAAAAGGAAATGAGAGAGTTCTCTTTTACGTGTTTTTACAGACTCTATAATCATGAAAAACCTTCAAGTTTTTTGTCTTTGGACTCGTTAAAACAAGCATCGACAGGCCCATACGAGATTGAACCCTTACTTCTTCCAGTTCATTAAACAAAGGAAGAGGAACTTACTAAAGGTGAGTTATATCGAGCATGTGTTATCCTCCTCGAGCTCATTAAATTAAAAAGATGTACTCGTCTATCTGGATGGGGGAAAAAATTGAAATAANTTGTCTTTGCGCACATATTAATCTGCTGAACCTCTACACTGAACCAATCATCTGAGTTTTTCTTACTCCTTTGTGTCACCTGACGAAAGTCACAGTATCCATTGCATCATCGTGTTTGTTCCATGTCATGTTTCTGCTGTTGTGCCTCAGTGTTCAAGGGAAGTATCCGCCTTGAGAGTCAGCCATCACAAATATCTTGTCACAATATCCATGTCAGTCCATGTTCATTTGATCTACCAATTACATCTCTGTGTCTATTTCGTGTCGTTGGTGGGGGATACATCAAGGCCCTCCTTCAACGAGTCTATTCATGTCGACTTCAACACATTATCCAGGAATTAGACTTAGAAACCATTTAGTACTTTGGGACCTGCATGCCTCAATGGCAGGCCTCCTCATGTCCGACAGTGGGTTTACATCATTGACCTCTGATCGGATGATTCCACAGATGTTCGACCTCAACTCATCCATTCACATTCATTGGAATGTACTATAGTACCTTGGGAATCATTGACATTAATGGTGATCTCCCTTGCGCTTGTTAACAGTTTACATTATTGACCGGTAATCAAGTGGTTTTTGCCATGTTCGACATCAAGACATTTTTTCACATGGTTAGATTCATACTACATCGGGATCGGTAAGAAGACCCTGGGTTGAGTGATCACTCTGATATGTACTTTTCCCAGGTTGCGAAGGAGTTTCTCTTGAACAATGACACATATACTGTCACATAGATCCACTTTGTATTGGTCGTGGCTATGTCTTGTCATCTCATAGATCCACTGTGTATTCTTCATGGCTACGATCAGTTCAGGTCATGAGAGTATAGATCCACAGTGTATCCTCAGTGGCTATACCTTTTATCAATACAATTATGGATCCGCAATGTATTTTATGGCGGCCATATCTTGCAAAGTCTTGATTACCCAAGCATAGGTATGCCTGCCTTGGGTTTGAAACATGTCATAATATTTGTTGGATGTTTGTGTGCAGCTTCTGTCAGGTTCTTTGCGTCTATACCCTTGCTTGAAAATCTACAAAGCATTTCAGTTATCAATTTCTGTCTTCTAACTTCATACTTTGGGGGGAAATCTGTTACACATAAAAAATACTCACTTCAATAATGTCGCAAGTGTCATCATTACAAGTGTCGCAAGTGTCGCATTTTGCTCACAAGTGTTACAAATGTCAAAGAAATCATACTATCATGATGCCTATGTCGTGCCTATAACGACATGAGAAGGACACTTGACACACATCAAACACTTGATTTGGAAGAGGAAGAATGGTTAACTGGAGTTATGAACCTCTTGCCATCTGAAAGCACCCAAAAAAATGAGTTTTGGAGGAGAGCACTACCCTATACCTCTCTCAGGAGTGCTGGCGCTCCCCTATAAGCTATCAGGGAGCGTTATAACACTAATCTACCCTTTTGTAGGAGCGCTCCTACTCTCAGGAGTGTTGGCGCTCCCTTATACATTACTAGGGAGCGTTATAACGCTCTGAGTGCCCTTTTGAGGGAGCGCTACCTATTCTGGGCAACAGTTGATTTGTTGAGAAGAATGGGGGAAGGATCTTTTCACTCTTAGAAGGTAGTTGGATTCGAATCCTCAATCAAGCCATGATATTAGAGTAGATCCCTAACCGAAGGAGGAAAATCCTCAACTTACTCTAAAGATATCTCAAGTAGTTGAGCCTCTCCAAGGCTATATAAGCAATATTTCTCATGGTGAAATGGAGCTGGGTGGAGAATCATACCAAACTTATGATCTCATAAGTGATACACATTGAAGTGGAGGCTAATTAGCGAAGCTATCATCATTCAGACCGTGGATCTTTTGAGTAAGGTTTAGGCAAGGAGAACTTGACGAAACTGCTACATTCCATCTATGGCTGTAAGTAACATTTTGTCCTCATTAATGTAATATGCTTGGCTTGTTTATTTCTAATTTGTGTTTGACATTACATGAATTTGTCTCTAAGTAGATAGGTCTGCTTTGAAATAATCTCAATAGAATAGGAAGTTGTTGTACTTTGTTTGTCTATAGGGCTTATCGAGGAGCTCAAGATTGGAGTTCAACTTGGAGCGTGCAGGGACAAATGCTGGTAAAAGGTATGTCTTTGCTCCTTCCTCTTCATGCATTAGTTTGTGTAGGCCTAAAAGGAAGTCAGTGACCATGATAAGCACTTTCTGTCTTAGAGTTAAGAGTCTATCTCTTTGAGGAGATCTACTTGTTCGCAGGGAGATTTTCCTTCAACAAATTGGATTATATTATAACCTTAATTCCTTAACTAGAATTAGAAATCCATGGGCCGGAAAATAGTGTGCCAAAAATTGCCCAAAAAAATAATTTTTGGTGGCTTCGGCCCCCCTTGCATCCCACCTAAACAAGGTGGGATGTCACCCCCACTACACCCTTCGCAATGTATCATGCGTGGAGATAATCATGCAAAAAATATAACACATACCCAACACCATGATATTTCATGTTACCATTCACTCCCTCAAATCAAACAAAAAATCAGATATGCTTATTGTTATCACATGATTTGTACTTATGCAAAGCCCACCACAAGATCCCTGAATCTTGTGTAACTATGGAAGAAACTACCACTGTCACCCTAGTAGTATCTTTTCTCATTTTAGTGACGGAGGAGGTCCACCACAAGGGAGGCTTCCCTGGTGACATCAAGGGATCAAATAGCAAGTTTAGTTGCCAAGCCTACCGCCCCCTATATTTATCACCAGTTAGTTGGTCTAGGAAGGTAAGAGAGGTTGTAATGTAGTTTGTTTTACCTGCCTAGAACAAGAACACTTTGCAACATATATATAACAATTTCCAAGCTAAAGTATGCAATAATTACCTCCTTTAGACACTAGACAAGTTAAATAGCTATGGTTGTTGCAAATTGCACTAGTAAACCAATCTTATAACAACAATGAATAATTTGCAACAACAACAACAATTAGTGCTAAAAAATGTACCAATTTAACATGAAAAGTGTTGGGGTAGACCCAGGGTTCAACACTTCAACAACGCACCAACAAAACCCTAACTATTGACCCTTTCGACAACACCTGCGAAGCAAATGAAGTCTCATACAAGGTAGAGGCAGGGGGGTTGCAGGACTCAGGTGTCTACAACCAAGTTGGGACACAAATATGTGATTACAATACTTGAAAAAGCACTTAGTCAAAAACATGCATTAGTTCTTGAACCTTATTCACATCGTAGGTTAAACCCTTATTATAGATCAATGCAGTAGCAATCAAGATTAATAACTTCTAATTATTTAGCACATAGCATTAGCTCAGTTCTAGCATCCAAATATCATAAATTACTAAGCATCCATAGATCTATATATCATACATCAAGATCAGTGCACTAAGCAGATAAACACATAAAAAACATGAAAAATATGGCACAAAGAACATCAGAACATAGGATATACGTGGTTCACCCCAGTGTGGGGCTATGTGCACAAACTTCTTCTTCTCTTCTTTATTAATATTCAATATTTCTACATTCTTCGGCTCCTGTGCACAAATCCATAGAGCGCAACATAAGCCCTTATTATAGATCAACGCAGTAGCAATCAAGATTAAGCATATCTAATCATTTAGCACATAGCATTATCTCAGTTCTAGCATCCAAATATCATAAAGCACTAAGCATCCATAGATCTATCTATCATACATCAAGATCAGTGCACTAAGCAGCGAAACACATAAACAACATGATCAATATTGCACAAAGCACATTAGAACACAAGATATACGTGGTTCACCCCAGTGTGGGGCTACGTCCACTAACTTCTTCTTCTCTTCTTTATTAATCTTCAATCTTTCTACATTCTTCGGCTCCTGTGCACAAAGCCACAAAGCGTAACCCCACAGAGGACAAGAGATCTACGCACAACCTACCAGATCCTCCTTCCCAAAATCAGGTCAGGCACAGAGCCAACTCCTTATTAGCACAAAGCCTTACATAGTCTATGCACAAATCCTCTTACAATTCATTGCACTAATCCAAAGCAACTCAATACAACACTTAGCTAGCACTTTTACATATTCTTGCACGAAGCCAACTTAGACCGCTCTCACTCTAAGTCCTATCTACTTATTGATACATTACAAAAAGGCCTGAACATGGGTAAACCCATGGGCCGACATCCCATATCCGTTACATAAACCCTGAAAATCCCAAAAAGCCCACAAAATACGTGAGATCCCGCGATCTCAGCTCCGCCTGGGTGCTTCATTTTCGACCAGCCTGTTGAAGTCCCAAAAATGGTCAAACATGACCAATGTTTCCTCAAAATTTGGTCAAGGGCCAACATACCCCAAACACTCACCTATGACTTGTCTCGAGTCACTCAGATCTGAGCAGTGTTTCTTCGAATGCCTCAAGCTTAGATTGAGATACCTTGACTTGCTGCTTCGCTAGAACCTCCTGCTCGATGAACTCTTGATCACTTGTGCGGTGACAGGCCCTTCCAAGCACTGTTCCATTGTTGCAACCAGTTGGTCTAGTTGCAAGCCTTATCCTTCAAATTCTTCAAAAATCATCTAGGCTTCGTCCTACATCGGCTAGAGTCTCTGTGTCACCTCCATGACTTTGCTTTGGATGGAAGTAACCTGCTGCTAGACTGCGCGCTGCTCCTGTGACCTCTTCATCTTCTCAACTGCAGTAAGCAGCTTCATCCGTTATTGTATAGTGGATGCCTGCTGCTTCACCTCCTGGAGCTGTGCTTCCAATTTCCTCAGCTCCGGATCTTCTGTAAGGCACTCATAGGCCTACGCACTTCGATCACTTAGTTTCTTACACTCTTAGGTGATTTCCTTAATTCTTTCTACTACGTTCCTAGAAGCTTCTTCCCTTTGATCACACACTTCTTGCGGAGTGCTCGACACTGCTTGGATTTCTAGCTCCATTACTCTTGCTTGAAGTTGCTGAATGGCCTCAAAGAGCTTCCCCACGTGTATCTCGACTGAATCTTCTTCCTCCTACGCCAAGACTGACACAAAGTGAACTGCTTTAGTCACTACCTCCTTGATCGCAATTTTCTATGCAAGTAGTTGGTCTTTTTCTTCTTGTATCTTTGCAATGTTCTGCTCGAACTTCACCTAAATTTCATTTTTCTCCTTCTGCGCAACTTGAAGTTACTCTAGGACCTCCTCCTTTTCTTGATTTAAGGCCTCTATGGTTGCTCCTTTTCTCCTTGGACTCGACAGAGTTGAGCCTTGGTTGCATCTGCTAATCTTTGTAATTGGGTTGGCTCATCCCCCAATTCTACACTTTCTACTGAAGAAGCCGCAGTAGGCACTGCGCAGCTCAAATGGATAGCTTGTTGTATATCCTTGAGCTCCTTCTCTATTCTGTCATACAATGTTTCTTGCTTTGCTTCGTGTCTCTATAGGATATCCTCTGAAGCATCTTCTACGGCTGCGATGATGAGATCAACATCATCCACTGTGTTTGCATTCTTCGACTGGGGTTTATTGGCGCGAGCCTTATTTATTGTCGAGGTTTTTTACGGAGAAAAATTCCTTTTCTTTGATGTCTCGACCTCTGTAAGGGGATCCTTTGGCAGTGTCACTTTGCCTTTATATTGCTTGTCTCCTTCTTCCCCTCCTTCCTCTTGGTTCACTTTGTCTCCTCCTCTTCCTGCGGGTGAATAGAGCCTACTTTCCTCCGATGCACTGTCCTTCTCATCACTTTCTATGTCTTGCGCTTCCTCCTTTTTCTTCTTTTTCTTTGTCCTTCTCTGTCCATCATACTCAGTCCAGGTGACCAAAGGACTTCCGATGATGTCGGGGTCAGAGAGTTTTTCATCTTCGATCGGTACAAGGAATTATGCTGGCCATTCCTTACTGATCTCTTCCATGTCTTCATCAGTCAATTTATAATAAGACTGCAACTCCTCCTTAATTTCATCTCTGAGCGCGGTGATGTATATGAAGTGTCGATCTACGCGGAACTTCGCTAGCGGCCTGTATTGATGCAAAGTATTCGAGGTCATCCGTGGGAATGATTCAATGGCGCACTTTAGTTGTAGGTAGTAAGCGTGGAACACAACATTCAATTGCCACTGCTTCACCATATCACTCGTGTACCACAAGGTGGAGAGCCTTGTGGCCAACGACTTGACTTCTGGTAAGGATGCTCCTTTCGACATTTTCCAAGCGACAAATGCGATCAATACCAATAGCCAACTAAAGTGAAACTCATACCCTTGATCTTGCACTTCACGACAATCCTTTTCCAACTTGTTTGCGAGGTAACTCACTCAATTCATTTGCATTCCTTCTATGCATTTCCCTGCGAGGTCCACTACGAACCCTGTGACTTGTGTCGGCTGGTTATTTCTGATGAGCTTGGAAGCGATCAATTGGCAAGCAAGGCGCACTGCGTCCTCTTGGATGGAGGCTACCTTGTAGCCTCAATTTCCCTTCTCTACATCGACATAGTATTCTTTTATACGATGGGCCAAGGAGCAATTTTTATCTTTCCCTAGGTATAACTGAATAGGGTCTAATCCCTGCATGCTCAATCTAGTGATCAGGTGGATCAACGTCGGATCCACAATGATGCACCTATCTAACAAAAGATAACCTCCATGATAACACGACAAGAGGAGTTTAACACAAGCATTAACCTCCTGATGTCGGTCGAAGTGGGGGATCTTCATCATGTTCAAGATCATGGATCATGCGAGCTCCCTAATCCATGGCTTGGGAACTATCTTGGGCTTCTTCCCAGTCATCTCCATCGGGTACCTATGCATCGTGAGCATTGCATAGTTCTTCTGGTCTCCGAGGTTGAACTCATTGATCTTGAGAGCTGGGATCAGTCTCAACTGGGGTCCAACTGCGTGTATCCCCTTTGGGAGGTACGCGGTGATCAATGTGTATTCGAAATCATGTGGGATGCTGTGGTGGTTAACCGTGCAAGCCAAAGGCGAGATCTAGTCTGGCAAGACCATCGAGATCTGCTTTGCATTAGCCAGATCATCGTGGTGTTTTCTTTGTTTCTTAGCAGCGCGACCAGAACGTCGTCCAGTCAATGGGGATGCTTGCAATCCACTAGTCAACGATTCTTGTATTCCTACAGACATGACTCTCTCAACCACGAGGTCTATCAAAATATCCTCCACAGACTTCTCTTGTGCCCTATGCTCGCTCGACATTCACACTTGTATTCAAGGAAATCAAGTAGGCGAACATATAGACAATTTAATCAAACAAACGACAAGGTCTAGACAACACAACGTGGTATGCAATCAATTCTATGTTAGCTCGGTTATCTTGGTTTGAAAAAGGTGGTCCCAGTGCAACATCCGACGAGTTAAATAAGCAACGTCGTAACAGATTCCTCCAATGGGTAGGAATGCCTCAATCAATATGAATCAGGTCATTATGGCACGAACCCAACAGTCCAACAATGGTCTTTCCGACAATAACTGTGTTTCTAACCGTTCTGGAGCATCATTCTAACGGTCAGTGCACCATCAATGGTCATATAGATTCATCGTGGTGAAGTTCCATTCTACATGGTTCTGCTATTCCGGTGAGGTTCAAGTTCTGCCAGCCTACCTTCTGCGAAGTCTTCTCTAGAACTTCCTGTAGTTTTTCTAACTTTTCTTTCTTCTTAGTGAGATTTCTTGCCTTCTTTCCTGTGATTTGAGTCTCTGGATGCATCTTTCCATTCTTATTCTTATCTTCTCTTAGCATAGTAACTTTGCACTGCTGATGTTCTTTCAAAGGGTTCAAATGTAATACCTCTTCTCTTACTATCTCCGGGGTGGATGCACTTCTTTCCTACATGGACAGGTTCTTTAAGCCTTCTTGTGTTCTTTTAATTTCGACAACTAATTATCTGGCCCTCTGTTGCTTCAATTTATCCTCTTGTTCTTCTATTAGTTGCTCTAGTTTTCTAGCTATGAGGTCTCTTAATTATTGCTTCTTCTGTTCTGTAGCTTCCTCCTCTGCTTTGCTTCGGATCTGATCTTTCTCAATCCAAGTCTTTCCTACTAAAAGGGGGAAAGGGGTGTTGTTCTCAACAAACTTAATGATTTCAAATTCTTCTTCGGTCGATGTTTCATGAGAAATCATAGGTACATTAGTAACTCTTCCACATAGGGTTATCATCTTTCCTTTAAACAATCTTATCCTTCCTAATGAAGGAACCATAGCAGGCTTTCCCAAAATTTCCCAAGTGCTTTCTGGCATGATATTCACTTGTGTTTTCTCATCCAAGACACACTCTATGTCGAAGTCTCTTATTCTTGTTTCTATGTGATGCTTCTCTTTTAATATCTCTGGTAAATTGATGTCTCTGTGATCATTCAATGTTTCTTTCATTTGTAATAACATAATCTTTGATTATTTCTGGTTCTCTAACATATCCATAGTCCCTTGGCCTTCTTTATAGTTTTCTTGTCTCATGTTCATCTTTTCAACTTTGGCAATCATTCTAGGGAAATCCTCAAATTCATGGCCAATAACTTTACAACAGAGATGAATAGGACCTATATCAGGGAATTCCTTAGCAATATGTCCCGGTCTTCTGCAATTATAACACAGTGTCAATCCTCTCTTTCTTTTAAATGATCCCCAACCCTTCCTATACTACGCACTGGGATCATAGTGATGGACTTGCAATCTGCAAAAAAATCTTTCTAGGTTCCTGCATCCACTTGTTAGTCCAAAAATTCTTTTGATGCATAGGAATAACATATCTTTCACTATCTCTATCAAATTTATCTAGATCAAATCATTCTTCTATTTGTGCCCTAGTTTTCAAGCTAGGACAAAATCTATCAAACATACCTATATTCATACTTTCAGAGCAAAAAATTCCACTTGTCTTACCTTTACCAGAGCACAAATATTTAAGATCTTACCTCTTTTCTTCAAATCGGGCTTCTCTCTTAGTATAGAGCTTCACAAGTCAAGTAGAATACTAGGCATTGCAGCAACAGATCCATGCACAAAGATTTCTCTTTTTCTCAGTTCCCATCAATAACAGTTTCAGGTCCCGACAACAGATCTACGCACAAAGATTTCTCTTTTTCTCAGTTCCCAGCAATCACAGTTTCAGGTCCCGGCAACAGAACCATTTTTTGGCACAGGGGTAGACCCAGGGTTCAACGCTTCAACAAAGCACCAACAAAACCCTAACTACCGACCCTTTCGGCAATAACTGCAAAGTAGATGAAGTCTCACCCGAGGTAGAGGCAGAGGGGTTGCAGGACTCAGGTGTCTACAACCAAGCTGGGACACAGATATGTGATTACGATACTTGACAGAGAACTTAGTCAATAACATGCATTAGTTCTTGAACCTTATTCACATCGCAGGTTAAACCCTTATTACAAATCAACACAGTAATAATCAAGATTAAGCACATATAATAATTTAGCACATAACATTAGCCTAGTTATAGCATCCAAATATCATAACGCACTAATCATCCACAGATCTATCTATCATACATCAATATCAATTCACTAAGTAGATAAACACATAAAAAACATGAGCAATATTGCACAAAGCACATAAGAACACAGGATATACGTGGTTCACCCCAGTGTGGGGCTACATCCACCAACTTCTTCTTCTCTTCTTTATTAATATTCAATCTTTCTACATTCTTCGGCTCCTGTGCACAAATCCACATAGTGCAACCCCACAGAGGACATGAGATCTGTGCATATCTTGCTAGATCCTCCTTCACAAAATCAGGTCAGGCACAAAGTCAACTCCTTATTAGCACAAAGCCTTACACAATCTGTGCACAAAGCCTCTTACAATTCCTTGCACTAAGCCAAAGAAACTCAATACAACACTTAGCTAGCAATTTTACATATTCTTGCATGAAGCCAACTTAGACCGCTCTCCTCTAAGTCCTATCTACTTATTGATACATTACAAAAAGGCCTAAACATGGGTAAACCCATGGGACGACATCCCATACCCGTTACATAAACCCTAAAAATCCCAAAAAGCTCACAAAGTAGGTTAGATCCCACGATCTCAGCTCTGCCTGGGTGCTCCATCTTCGACCAGCCTGTCGAAGTCCCAAAAATGGTCAAACATAACCAATGTTTCCTTAAAACTTGGTCAAGGGCCAACAAAAAGTAAGTGTTCATCGAGCACACAATTATCCAATTGCTATAATAAATTTATGAACAAGTTAGGCCACCTTTAGATGAGTGTATGCAACAATTTAATGTAGTTTTAGATGGTTGTAGCAAAATTTTATAACAACAACATATGATATAATGAGTTTACCAGGGTTAGAGTTAATAGAGTTGGTAGAACACTTGAGAGACTTGGAAAAGAGGTTTTATCAATCACTTTCACCACAAGAGTTACTTCTAGATTAGTGCCTTTACCATTCTAAGGCTATGGAGTCTAAAATGCATCCAAGCTTGAAGGTTGATCTAATTTAAACGAAGAGGTAGATTCCAAACCCTAAGGTGTAAACACATTGGGGCCTTAGGCTTTAGACTTTGAGGAGAAAGATGTGTATGGTGCAAGCACTTTTGGGACCTATATATTGTTTCTCCCTTCTTGTATATTCAATTAGGTCAAAGATCAATTGTCTAGGGCTAAAATCATAAAGTGCTAGAACTTTAGAGCTCTAGGGTTCTAACCCTAGCAAGGAAAATTCACAAATTGTGGACAAATAAAACTTTGTGAGAGGAAGAAGCACTTATGTTCCTCCCTTAGGGTTTCAAGAAATAAGAATCATTGCAACAAAATATAAATTTCATCATTTACATCAACAACATACCACAAAATTTGCATAAAATTACTTACCTCATCCAAGAAACTATGAGCATTTAACCCTAATTGAATAAATATCCATCCAAAATCAGCAAACCATCCACAAGAGATCCATTCCAAGCATAGTGCATGAGAAAGAAATACCATAACCCCAAAGGGGCCGAAAATTTCAGAAGTAGTCCTCCACAAAGTGGTGAGGAATGATCATGAAATAATAAGAGCTAGAGATAACCTTCTTATATGAGGGTAGCCTAGCACATTTTTCCAAAAACATAACATAATTTTAAATCCAAGTGGGGCCGACCCCTCATGATCCATTTACAAAATTTAATAAATGTAAAAAACATAATAAATGAGTCACACATGTGAGACATCAATCCTCCTTAGGAAAGGAGGGGGCCTCCAAAGGCCACATGGCACTAATATAGAGTGGAGTGGGGGGAAATGATATCTCTTCCCACTCAAAACCATCCCATCCACCATTAGTACCCCAGGTGTCCACCAAACCCTAGCTTCATCAAACCCTAGAAGATGATGTCATCATTAAAATAGGGCCAATGTCCAAGATATAAGTGTTGTGTCCATGCTGGAGGGAGATGCATCTCGTCTCTACAAGGTCTCTGGTTGTCTGTTACTGCAACATCCTTGATCCAGTGGGTAAATAAGTTTCAAGGTACTCTGTCCAGCCTATGGGCTTCTATCCCAGCTGTGTGCCATCGTGACTAAATATGCTCAAACCAAGCCCATCTTTCCATTGTCCAAGGTTCCAAGGGTGTGAGAAATGATGTTTTAGGGTGGTTAGTCACTGGATGTCCCTCTACTCTCCATTACATGTTCCAAGGTCATGCAAAAAAGGCACAACATCCTAGGTACAATCCCAGGGCATCCCTCAAAGAACCATGCCAGGGCCATCCAAAAAAAATCAAAATATAAGACAAGGTTAGCCAAGGTTCACAAAAAACATTAGTCCTTACAGCATGCAAAGTAGGCCACAACTTAAGATATAAGCCATGTAAATAATTCACCTCAATATTCCCTTCAAGCATCACACCAGCCCAGGACCCCATGTCAGTTGACAAGTTTAAGTATGGGAGGGACTTCATCCAACCCTATTAGGTGTGCCAACCTAGACATGAAATAAAAGAACCCAGGTAGAGGGATAGGTCCCAAGGGAAGTAGGAAATAAAGAAACCCTTCAAGAGTAATTGTGAAAGTGATATGGTTTTAGGTATTACTTCATGGATTATGGTGTCATTCAATCCATTTATATGAGTGTCGTTTTGGAGGGTGCACTTTCTCTTGAGTTACCACTTTCTTAAGTGCCATTTTTTCCAAACCTTTTTATCTACCTTTTTATTTGTCCTTTTATCATATTTTCAAGTCCCCTTTTATAAGGTTTCAAGCTATAATGTCATTTCTTAGGACTGTGATGAGCATGGAAAGGGTAGAGCTCAAGTTTGGATTTTTTTTTTAGCATCCTTTACTATCATTCCTTTCTTTCTTTAGCATCATTTTCTTATTCTTTTAGTAACAACTGCAATATACCTTTGGGCCTTCAACCTCTCTTCTCATGAGAGAATGGACCATGACTCATTACCGAATTTTAGTACACTATGAGGGGCTCTAAGATGGAAAGTGTTAAGTACGGTGGGGAACATAACGTTACCCTTGTGAGGGCCCCCCAGTAGTACCCCTTTTCATTGGGCAGTGACAACATGGGACTAGGGCATTGAAGTTGACCATCAAGGTGAAATAAGGCAACTGACAAAATTTCCCAAGCCAATGATCCATTATCTAATTCAACAAAATATCCTCATCCACATACCCAATAAATTAACTACAACACTTTGCATGAAATAAGAACTAACATACCTAATGGTGATGATGGATTACAATCTCCCATAAACTGGGTTGCTTGGGTGTGATGAGCCTTGGTTGACCTATAGATGTAAAGGTGAATGGGGGGGTCGTTGGGCTGCCATCTGTGGACATGTCGATCATCATCATGGTTGGGATCATGTTCTCCATTACGGTCCACAAGACATGATATCATCTAGTTACCATTAGGCATGGGGGGGTAACACTTATCAAATTGGACATGTCCAAGGTTTTTGATAATTTAAACCGTGATTTCCTAGTTCAAATGCTAACAACTTTCAAGTTCAGTTAGACTTGGGTCAGTTGGGTCAAAAATATTTTCTCCTCAACTATTTTCTCTGTCCTTGTTAACATATCCCTTTCCCTCTTATTCTATCCTTCTTTTCGCATTATACAAGGGGATCCCTACTCTTCCTTTCTTTTTATTCTTATGATGGAAGGGTTGGGAAGAAACCTTGATCATGACATTGCTTCAAGTAAATTTAAGGGACTCAAACTTCATAGTGATGCTAATACCCTTTCCCACCTTCAATTTGTAGATGACACAAAGCTTATGGGCCATTCTTTGACCAAGGAGGAAATATCTATCTAAATGACCTTGGACACCTTTTTTACAGCCTTTGGAAACTTGATCAGTCTGGATAAATCCCTCATATTCTTCTTCAACACCCTATTGATTACCCAACACAACATAGTGTGAATCCTTGGTTTTTAAAAAAGGGCTCTTCCCTTGAAATACTTAGGAGCTCCTCTTATTGAGAACACATTGAGAAACAACTCTTGGGAATACCTCATCTCCAATATTGACCTTAAACTCATCTCATGGACCTTCATATCCCTTAACCTCCTCGATAGATTAGCTCTAATCAAATTGGTTCTTTAGTACATGCCTCTTTATCTTTTCTCATTTATGGCAATTCCTTCTAATATTTTAAAATCCATTAAAAATATACATAGATCCTTNAAAATATTTATGAGGATTAGGAGTTTGTGACCTTCAAATCCTCAATAAGGTCATAGCAATGAAGCTCTGGTGGAGGTGTCTCAACTATGAGGAAGACATATGGGGTAAAATATGGTGCAAAAAATATGCAAGAGACATGGAAGAAAAGGACCTCATAAGAATGAAGGGGAACTGCATAGTCTTTAGGATTTGGACTAATGCTTGGAAAAACAAATCCATAGTTCAAAAAATATCCTTCTGGTAAATCTACTCTTTTTTGGGATGACTTCTAATAGTAAGAAGCACAACTATGTAGACAAGCAAATATTCAGAAGTTAGAAATACAATACACACCACAAATTGGGATATTATTAGTGACTATTGAGAGGAAACACTAAATACAATGGACATTAGATAATGACCTTCGAAAACAAGAGATACTTGACCATCAATAATAACTCAAGTGGGATATGAGAAGGATTACATGGACACAACCATGAAGAGAAAGAGACACAATGCTCTCTACATTTTGCATGCTACATGTAGAATGAAAAAATATGGAAATATAGACAAGGGAAGAGCAAATTGAAAACTTGCCTTCACATTATAATTTTTTTTCTTGGAGATCTCTATCTCAGATTTCAATGCAAAAAAAAAAATTAATCTCTTTGACTAGAGGTTTCTTGAATCTTAACCCTATGAATATTTAGCCTTAGATCTATTGTGAAATAGTGTATACAATTATATATATATACCAGGAGAATTCGTATATCTTCCAATTGTCACCGAGGAGACCTAGGGTCAAGTTGGAGAGGAAAAAGTACAATATTTCACTTCCAAACAATTCAAACTTCTAAGCAATCCAAGGAGAAAAGATACCAAACAACTTGGATAAGTTCTAGCCCTCTAGGTGATCCATAAATGAGGGACTTATAACACACTCACTTCACTAACATGGATACTTTATGGAATTCACTTTTTATTCTCTATTCTTAGTCTTGGATAGAGATATCGGTGTTTAGAATGGCTACAAGACTTTTGTTCTCTTTGCATCTCTCAATGCAAATATTCTGCAAGACTACTCATGATTGGTAAGATGGCTTGTTCTTTGGTGTAACTTGCACACAAGAAACCACCAATGGACAATGCAATAATCAAGTCTCTACAATTATTATATCATTGAGAACTCTATATTTGGTGCAATCCTTTTGCATGTTGATATCAAATTGAATTTTATCTCTCAACTTACTCAAGGCCGAGACACCATCATGGTTCTATGTGTGTGTTTAGTTCTAATTATAGTGGCTTGATTGATGACTGGTTCACTGGTATCAATGGTTTCTTGATTGAAACTAGGTAATGGATATCTCCTCCCATTTTTAAATGATATCCACACCAGCTAACCACCATCAAACTTGAACAATATTGAGTTGTAGCACACCTTTTTTGGCTACCAAGGCTTAAACGCTCTTAAAGAAATCTATAACACCACTTTGTACATAACTCATACAGGTATTATATAATCCACATGCATTTAAACAAATAAGCACATTTAAGCTCAGAGTAAAATTTATTATTTACTGCTATAATTAACAATCAATAACATTTCATATTAATACATATACACAACGGAAGTCATGATAACATAAGCAGCAGAATCATGCAAAACATGATTAAAGCGTAATCAGATACTTATCTTTTAACAGTGATAGAATCCACCAACTAAGTGCAGGCCTTCCACGAACCTCCCAGCCTTAGACCGCACTTCTCATCAGCTCAACAGTGGGTCACCCCTGAGCTGGGACTAAGCTCCACCCCAAGGCAAGGAATCTTAGGCTAGGCTGAGGTTACAGGGAAAACAACACAGAAAATCTGGAAGGATTCTTCTCAGGATGCCATCTTACGCCCACTACTACCAGTCTCTCATTCCCCACATGCCTGTTCTGCCTGGGAGTATACACCTTCACAAGCACATCCCATCAGTGCTAACCTCCCTCTCTGGGTCTCGGCAATAGGCTGGATCAGGAAGTCTCAGAGCCTGAAGATGGTGCTGGACACTCTCTGGAAGAAACCTCTTCCAACAACAACCACCTCCCTCACCTAGAGAGAGATCACACACAGGCTCAATCACAACTCGCGCTGGCCATCAAGACACACACAGTCTAGCTTTGCGTGGTCACCATAGCCAAATGGAAATACAAACACGGCCTCTCAAACATGCTCAACAATGGCTCGAGGCCTCACAATGATGGTTCACGGGAATGCATGATGAGTAATTCCCGCAGGGGTCAACACAGACTCCATGGCTCAGAACGGAAGTGAAACCGGCTCTTCAGAAACAAACACAGGCTTCTCAGCTCACAGAATAGAGGTGTACACGGATTTATAGAACCAAACATAGGCTTTCCAACTGGTTTAACAATGGCAGAATGGTTCAGAATCACGGCTTCGGGACAGAGCCTCCACGCACGGGTTCAATTAGTCGGACAGAGGATGCACACGGATTATAAAAGACAACACGGAATTTTCGACTCTCAGGAACGCACAAGGATTCCTCTGCAGGAGTCAGGGTGGTCATACTATCTAGGGCTCCGTACGCGTTCAGGCAATTGGGTAGAATGGAGGAGGAATCCTTCTCACGGCTCATCCTGGCCATTTTATTTGCATGTGCCAGGGTTGACACTTGTCACCCATGGAACTGCATGCGTTCCATCCGCACGCATCACCCTTGTACGTCCTCCCCTTTCCAGAAACTTAGGATAAAACATAAATGACACATGTTCTTTTGGAATAATAGTAAAATATTATTCCTAGGCTTAGCCCCTAGGCTCAACACTTAGCCCCTTTCCCACCTTCCAGCCCCTAATTCCTTGCCTTCTCTGTGAAGCTTAGTCCCCCTTCACTCATTCATGGTGGTCGGTCTGCACCTGGCAGTGTTTACAATTTTATTAAATGTTCTGCATACATACAAGTACAAAATCAGGCCCTTGGCCTCCAACCCTTAGGCTCTGTAGCCTAACAATCACATAAGCCACCAGCTTATTAAAACTTGGCTCACCAGCCTATAAAACATAATTACAATTTCTTTCAGAACATGGTTTGCAACGGGGCTTGGCCTTGGGGACACTACAATCCCACTCCCCTTATTTTCGCACTGTCCTCAGTGCAACTTTACACAACATCGACAAGCTTTTAAATTTTTTTAAAAAAGATGTGGGTACTCTGCCCGCATAACATCTGCATGCTCCCATGTCGCGTCCTCAGGACTATACCAGGTCCACTGGACCTTTACAAGCTCTATAGCTCGATTCTGGAGTTGTTTGCTTTTCCTGTCCAATATGCGCACAGGATGCACTTGCAAGACACCTTCTGGTTCCACCTGAATCACATT
>SNQJ01S0025114.1:22101-32605 GCA_010110895.2 Picea sitchensis
GAGCCTAAAGGCAGAATGTTCAATTCAGCCTTAGTGCTCATTCCTTTCATGTCTACTAAACATGACTTAACCAATTCAGTGACCTTCCTCTTGGTCCCTGTGGCTAACTTCACTAACCAAGACTTCTCATGTTTGCTTCTCATTAGATGCAAACTGCCCACCACTCTAGGATCTACATAACTATGGCTAGCCCCTTAATCAATTAAAATAATTAGTGGTCGGTTGTTAATCATACCTTCCACTTCAATCATGTGCGATTGAAATTCTACTTGCTTGTTGTCCAAGGCTGCATAGATCCTCGACATTCTACTGCCCATATCCTCCACTGTTTTAGCTTGCTGAACAGTATGAACAATCCTCTCTTTACCATTTTTATGGCGACAATCTCTGTACTTGTGGTTTCCTTGACAACCCCAACACTGAATGGGCGTCTATCTCTGTCTTTGTGCTCCCTCTTCAGTCATTCTCGGCTCTCTAAATGATGGTTGTCCCTGAAGACTGTTTCTTAAAAAGGGAGGTATGTTTCCCTTCTACCTCTGTTCTTTCTTAAACCTCTTTTGGTCATCCCAAGCCTTCCAAAAGGTAGGCTTTTCTCTTTGTTGTTCGTATAAGCATTTCACCCTTCTTATGGTTTCTTCCATGGTCTTAGGATCGTCATACTAAATCTTTTCACCAATGGAAGGTGGCAGTCCACTCAGATACCTCTGAATTTTGACAGCCTCGTCTTTGATGAATGAAACATAGTTCAATAGTTCCAGAAAACTTCATTCATACTCATCAATGGTCATGCTGCCCAACTTGAGTTCGAAGAACTCCTTCATATTTCTGTCATAATACCTTTTAGTCATGTATTTCTTCTCAAAATACCTCTTAAATTCCTTCCAAGTGACCTCTTTCTCTTTGATGTGTTGCACCTGCATAAATTGATCCCACCACATGGATGCTTTTCCTTTCAGTTGATACATTGAAATTCTTCCTTCTGCATGGGCGAAATAATTTTGCAGTTGGAAATATTTCCTCATGCCAAGCAACCATGTCTCGGCATCTTCCTCCTTCTTATGTTCTCCATCAAATGTTGGAGGCTTAATCTTGTTCATCTCCCCTTTCAATTCATCCTTTCCAGATTTTCAGTGTTTTTTGGTAGGAGACGAGCTTGAACTACTGTGTGTTTCCTTGCCAAAATGCTTCGGGGAGAGACAATAACGTCTGTTACCACTCCTCGATCTTCTTCTCCTCTCAGGGGTTCTGACACTTCTTGATCTGCTTGTTTCACTCTCTTTTTCCAATTTCTTTTCTATTCTTTCCAGGCTCTTCAACATTTTTAAGTTGAATTCACCCTATCGATCCCTGGTTTTCATGAGCTTTCGGCTATCAGCTAGGTGAGCCTGGGCATCTTTCTGCAATCTTTCGATGAGTTTCATCATATGTCCTTCCTTATCCTTTTCTTTCCCATGCCCATTGGAGTTCGATCCTTCCACTTCCACGTTGACATCCCTTCCTTCTCGTTCATCCTCTATTTCGGGGGCAATCTGCACCTTTTCCCACTCCATACTCGACGTTGGCTAACTGGAGTTCTGACTCTTCCTTGAACTCTGCACACGCACTGTGCAATTCAATTCGAAGTTTGTCAGGCCATCAAAACTTCACAAACAATCCACAACATTTATAAGCCAATATGAACAAGAACAAAAGACATTTCGATTCAAATTTTTTTTCCTGAGTTTTCGTTCGGCTCTGCAATTTCAGGACTTCATTTTTCAAGGTTTCGGGTCTTCGGTACTCGGGAGTTCACGATGCAGTG
Source organism: Picea sitchensis (assembly GCA_010110895.2). Classification (NCBI taxonomy): domain Eukaryota; kingdom Viridiplantae; phylum Streptophyta; class Pinopsida; order Pinales; family Pinaceae; genus Picea; species Picea sitchensis. The sequence continues at coordinate 23,903 of SNQJ01S0025114.1, forward strand.
ACTCCCAACCTTTTGTCATTCCAATTTTCAAATTCTGAAAATTCAGTTTCCTTACTCTCTAGGCCCACAACACAGCTGTTGTCCTTAAAATCCGCAATGATTCTTCTGTCTTTGGAGATTTCGGGACTTTGGGACTTCTAGTTTCAGGGTTTCTGTCCACGAGGCTTTCAGACTTGCTTTCGTTTCCAACCCTCGACTTCCAAAATTTCGATTTACTTTACCCTCCGGGACCACATAGCACAGTTCTCACCCACCACCATGGTGGCACATGGCATGTTCATGAGGGTCCACGTCGCTTTTAACGACGTTATCGGGTCCCACCACTCTCGCCTGTCTTCTCGACTCACTGGCACATGATACACATTCATGCGCCCACATCCATTCCAAGCATGGAATCCAATGGTCAGATCCCCTCCTCAGATCAACAACATAGATATTTTCGGCATTTCGGGGTTTTGGGCATCGAGATTTCGTGCACTCCACATCTCGAACCTCCATCTGTCGAAATCCTGAAATCTACGGTTTACTCCTCCGCGTATCGCGATTACCACACTCCTGTGCAAATCAAAAGGAATTTAAACCCTGCACATACTCTCCATATCTGATGGTCATGAGGGTTCACCTTCCCTCCCGAGCAGATCCTAAGGTTCTAACACTATTGGTGTGGAGACTTATCTCCCCGTGACCATAGACGACACCGACTGCGATTTCACACGCCGCTAAACCTTCTGAGCTTAAAACTCGTCAAGTAACTCCTTGACACTTTGGAGCAAACCAAGGTCTGAAATTGGCCTTCTAGACCCAATTTCCCTCGCACTCTTGGTCCATAGACCGCTCCACAAGCCCATCTAGGCTCAGTGTCGAAACCTTGGCTCTGATATCAAACTGTAGCACACCTTTTTTGGCTACCAAGGCTTAAACGCTCTTAAAGAAATCTATAACACCACTTTGTACATAACTCATACAAGTATTATATAATCCACATGCATTTAAATAAATAAACACATTTAAGCTCAGAGTAAAACTTATTATTTACTGCTATAATTAACAATCAATAGCGTTTCATATTAATACATATACACAACGGATGTCATGATAACATAAGCAGCAGAATCATGCAAAACATGATTAAAGCGTAATTAGATACTTATATTTTAACAGTGATAGAATCCACCAACCAAGTGCAGGCCTTCCACGAACCTCCCAAACTTAGACCGCACTGCTCATCAGTTCAGCAGTGGGTCACCCTCGAGCTGGGACTAAGCTCCACCCAAGGGCAAGGAATCCTAGGCTAGGCTAAGGTTACATGGAAAACAACACAACAAATTTGGAAGGATTCTTCCCAGGATGCCATCTTACTCCCACTACTACCAGACTCTCATTCCCCACATGCCTGTTCCGCCTGGAAGTATACACCTTCAAAAGCACAATCCATCGGTGCTAACCTCCCTTTCTGGGTCTCGACAATAGGCCGGATCAGGAAGTCTCAGAGTCTGAAGCTGGTGCTGGACACTCTCTGGAAGAAACCTCTTCCAACAACAACCACCTCCCTCACCTAGAGAGAGATCACACATAGGCTCAATCACAACTCGTGCTGGCCATCAAGCCACGCTCAGTCCAGCTCTGTGTGGTCACCATAGCCAACTGGAAATACAAACACAACCTCTCAAACAGGCTCAGCAATGGCTCGATGCCTCACAGTGATGGTTCACAGGAATGCATGATGAGTAATTCCCACATGGGTCAACATAGACTCCACGGCTCAGAACGGAGGTGAAACCGGCTCTTCAGAAACAAACACGAGCTTCTCGGCTCATAGAATAGAGGTGTACATGGATTTACAGAACCAAACATAGGCTTTCCAACTGGTTCAACAATGGCGGAATGGTTCAGGGTCACGACTTCGAGACGGAGCCTCCACGCACGGGTTCGATCAGTCGGATAGAGGATGCACACGGATTATCAAAGACAACACGGAATTTTCGACTCTGAGGAACGCATGAGGATTCCTCTGCAGGAGTCGGGTTGGTCGTACTATCTAGGGCTCTGTACGCGTTCAGGCAATCGAGTAGAATGGAGGAGGAATCCTTCTCATGGTTCATCCTGGCCATTTTATTCGCATGCTCCAGGGTTGACACTTGTCACCCATGGAACTGCATGTGTTCCACCCGCACGCATCACCCTTGTACATCCTCCCCTTGCCAGAAACTTAGGATAAAACATAAATGGCACATGTTCTTTTGGAATAATAGTAAAATATTATTCCCAGGCTTAAGCTCCCTAGGCTCAACAGTTAGCCCCTTTCCCACCTTCCAACCCCTAATTCCTTGCCTTCTCTGTGGAATCTCAGTCCCCCTTCACTCATTCATCATGGTCGGTCTGCACCTGGCGGTGTTTACAATTTTATTAAATGTTTTGCATACATACAAGTACAAAATCAGGCCCTTGGCCTCCAACCCTTAGGCTCTTTGGCCTAACAATCACATAATCCACCAGCTTATAAAAACTTGGCTCACCAGCCTATAAAACATAATTACAATTTCTTTCAGAACATGGTTTGCAACGGGGCTCAGCCTCGGGGACACTACATAAGTGGTGGAGATACCTAACACCTACATATGTGCATGTAAATATAATCCAACATTTAAGAAATATATATATGTATTAATCCAATTATGAACAAGATTGATGCATTCCAACATGAGTGAATACAACATCGCTTTGATCAATGCCCACATTTTCCTGCACTCCAACAACAACATAATTTACTACTCTAGCATTAAAGTCAAACCAACAACAAGTATAATGTATTGCTTCAACAATGAGTAAGAACAACGATGTTGTGGTTACAAGGTAGTATCCCCCCATCAAGATATGTAAATAAGTATGCTCATATTAGGCCAATAGCTACCAAATCATTTTCTTCCTCTAAAACTCAACAATTGACATAAGAATGACCACATATTTGTTTTATATGGTTGGTTTTGCATTCTGGCTCTTTTGCTTAATTCCCATTCGCTTTCTTAAGAATGGTCTCACTCCCTACCAAGGCCCATGTGAGTATAATCTAGCTCAACACAAGTAATATATATGTATATATCAGTGGTTCTAAATTTTAATTAAAGATGAGAGAAACAAAAAAGTGCCAAACATATTGATAATAAGACAAACTCAAAAAAGTTCCAACGATTGGTTAGTGAAATGTTAGAATTAAAGCACACACGTTTCCAATTCAATAATTCATTTGTTGCCTATAGGCATGCATCCAATCAAACAGTTAAAGTGGAGGAGACACCATGTATTACATAATAGAGAACACCCTTGTTGATGCCTACGACCTACGTACATAATAAAACTATAGGATTTAATGATTATAGATGGGATATAGGAGAGGTGTATGGTCTTAATCCTTCATCACTTGCTATGTACATGCCCATCAAATAATGCCCACTTCCTGACTAAGTGCAAACACTCTCCACAATCCTGACTAAGTGCGAACACTCCATATTCCATATGAGAACACAAATAGAAATTTGGGCAAGCAATTGCAACAACTATACTATTACAACCATAAATATCACTTAAAACAATTAATTGGATGGTATGAGTTTCATGGCTATTGTGTTTAGCAAGATAATGGAAAAACATTGATTTTCAACATAATTAAGCTCCATTAGATTGCATTTTTCCTAACAAAAAATTAAATCACAACTGATAATAACAATACCATCACATAGAGATAACACAAAAATAAAGTACACATATTAGACACAACAATCCATCATAATGAATACAAAGATTTTACCCTGGAAACCCAAACAAGAAAACCAACATTCAATGGTTGCTCAACTTTCATTTCAACAATCTTAGGTTATAATGTAGTTCATGGCTCTATGGTCATTCAACAATTCACGTAGCTTCTTCTCCTTTTAATTCTCCCCCCCTGGCCAAAATACCCTTTGAGAGTCAAGTTACAAGAAGATATAGGAGAGTTGGGGAATAATGTGAAGGCCAAGAGATTGGCCTTTCATTTCCCATTCCTATCTCTCTTTTCCTCTGCTATTTTCAATTCTTTGTTTTATTTAATTCTTCATTTTTCCTCTCTTTTGTCTCATTTAATTTTTAGCACTTGCATTGTATTTTATTATTTTCCTACTCTCATTAATTGCCAAATTGCACTTAGGTACTAATCCTTACAGCTACTGTCTTGCGTTCAAATCCATTTCAAATCACTACGTGAACTTGTTCCACATAAATCAGAGTTGACAACAATTATAACAACAATACAACAATAGGTATAATAACATCAAAACAACCCTTTAGATGCCTCAATGAAGATGGTAAGTCACTCAAGAATTGTCTTTTTACTTATGTCAAATCATTAAGACATATATTGTTGTAAATGACAATACATGAAGAACATATATGGCTTAAAATAAAGTTTGGAAAATGAAAGTTTTGGATAGCTGGGTTACTTCATTTATATACTCAACATGAAGTAGATGTACAAACCATAGCCTTCTCTCAAGGCTAGTACATTTCCACTAGCTCTTCAAAACCCAAGCTAGGGAAAAAACAAAAACTCGAGCTCAATCAAGGAGCTCCAATGTACACAAATTACTTCAACACATCCTCCAAGGTGAGACATCCTCTTCTCTTATTTTTCTCTTACAAAATTATCCTATGGTTTTATCACAAAACCTTAATATCCAATCTCCAAGGGATAAATCCTAACCCTAGCAAGACCAAGATACTCCAGGAATACCAAGAAACCCTAGCAACTCAAGAGAAAGANAGAGAGAGAGAGAGAGAGAGGTGCACACTCTTTCATTGTTGTCTAGGTCACATCTCATCACAAGAGTGAATACAAGTGAGTGAATGAATGATGGATGAAGAGGAGTGTTGTGCATCTTAGAGAGGAGGGAATTAGGCCCTAGATAGCATGGAGTTGCTTGGATTCCTATTTGAAGGCTTGGAGTTGGCTTAGGAAACCCTAAGCTATGAAAGTGTTCTTGCAAAGGGAAACTAACTCAGCATAGTGCATTGTTTAGAAGGATGGATGGAGCCCATGGTGGATTATGACAAAGGCATGTGGACTTACCTTGTGTAACTACATCATATTTAAGGCCTTATTATGCACATCATCACCTTGGAGCATGACAATATTATTCTTTTGATCTTGGGGAAAAATCAGATGAGAACAATTTAAGCTAATATAACCACTGGCTAAAAATTTCCATTGACGTCCCAAAATAATAGAATAATTCCCTACTTCCATGTCAACTACCTAAAAGTTTACAGAGTTCAAAATGTGCACACATGACTATGGTAAGTTGTTTTATTTGTTCAATTGTTGGTTTTACATTCTTATTAAGTGTGAGCTTGTTACTCACTTCACTAGTATAAGAAATATCGAATTGGTCCATAATGATCTTAGAGATGACATTTAATTGTAAGCCAATATCAATTAGACAAGAATGAGTAATTTTATCCATTATCTTCATTGAAACATAGAAATAATGTTACTTAATCTTAGATTTAATACTTGTTACTGTATCTACCTCATATTCCTATATTTATTCTTGTAATATCACGGTATTGTCAAATAGAAGCACTACTACCACTTTATTTGCATTGTAAACATTTGTTTGTCTGATATATTCTATTATAACTATGGTAGAATACGCATTATTACCTCTTTCCCATGCTTTGACAATCAAGAATGATTCACATGTTATGTTCCTTGTCACAAAAATTACACCATACATAGGTCATAGAGGGTTCTAGATAAAAATAATTAGGCCTTGTCAACATTTGTAAAGGAAGAAGGGTAGGAGGCCCAAGATTAACTATGAAATTGTGTTAGAATAAAATCATTATATTATTCATGTATTGAATGAGTTGCAACAAATGGAAATGCCAGTTTTCTAACTTGGATTCTTGATAGGCAAGTTATTTTTAAGGCTTTGCTCTTCAAATTCGAGGCAAGTTTGTAAAGTAAACCCTAAATTGTCTGCATTCTTCTCTTCTAACCCATTTCAATAAGAAAAGGGTAGATTATTATAATGGTATACTAGAACTATGGGTGAGTTGGGAAAATAACCTCATGAATCTTGTTAAATAGCTTCATAAGCCTAAGATTGAGGGCCTTAATGGTTTCAAAGTGTTTAAATGATAACTTGTTGTAGTTTTTCATGTATATAACAAGATTTTCCATGTAAAAAATAGACTTAAACCAATAAGTCAACTCAAACCAAGTATTAAAGACATAATCATGGAGTTCAAAGAATTCAATAACAACCATGCCTTCCAAGAAATTGACAAAGAGTATCATGCATGTATCATTGTATTGAGTGCCAATATTATCACATGAATTTGAAAATGCAACCAGGTAATCATTTGTGCTAGTAACTCCATTTGTTGAGAACTTGGGTAAATGGCTTTATATTTAGGTAAGGGAGTAGTAACTTGAGAAATATTCAAAGTAGAGGATATATGCCATGGTGTTGCATTGGTATCCACCTTGTACTGAAATATGTCAAGCTTCTTAGTCACCTTTTTAGTATTATTAACACTATATTGGGATTAAATTTCCTAAGCATGCTTCTAATAGTAGTGGAACCTAAATAATGGGGACTACTAGACCTAAAGGTAGCATGAATATGTGAGAAAAAAGTCACGGTTACAACATGATTAGATCTAGAACTAAGGATATATGATTCAAAATCTGGAAGGAAATTGTTCACAAGGATTTCAAAATGATCTAAGCTGACCCATATCCTTTGTTTGATCTCAGTAATAGGCCCAACCTTCGGAGCTTCACCTTTGATTCTTCAAGATTTCCCGAGAGGGGCGATCATAAACAATTTTCATATAAGAATAGGAAAAAATTAAAGGAACTAGGAAATGTCATCATTGGTATGGTCACCATTTATGTTGATGCTTGAGTTGGACAATCAATAATTAGCATAGAAAACAATTTTGTATGATCAGTCAGGAGGAAAAGGAGAATGAAACCCAAAATTATTTAAGCCCCAAAACCAATATTCATGAGAAGATTAATTTGTTAGAAAAGTTAGTGGAGCCCTTCCTCCTTATAAGTACTAGGACTCCTTAAAATGTTTGCTTTATTGATTTCAAATGTTTCTTAACTTAGTGAAATAATCTAGGTAAAGACATATTAAAATAGGTTAACATTAATGTAATGCCAAGCTACATAAACTAAAATCAAAGAAGCATGAAACAAATGTAAAATGATATATATAATCACTACCTGAGATAAAATTTGAAATAATGTAAAAGAAAAGGAAAGAAAGAAAGTGACATCATCAAATTACAAGAGAACAATAGATGTGCCCCAGAAAAATGATTTTGTTATTTTTTTTAATATATAGCGAGATAACATAGCCTAATTTGACAAGGTTGATAACCCGCTAGGCTCCTAATAAGTAGGATATTTTTGAAATTGTATGCTACACCTAACAACATACAACTAAATGGGAGAAGTCTCAAATAATGAAGTCCTATATGAGAATCAACATCTAGATTGTATGGAAGAAATATACATATGTAGCTTTGTCATGTACAACACGAGTGAGCATAACAATTAAAAACATGGGTTTTCTCCTAAGAGGTCACATGTTCATTTCCATAGGGGGGTGGGGTATGTACATGTGAGCAAGATATTGTTTACATATATCAATTTGGCGGTGGAAAGGTACTGACACTTTCACTCTCACTTATGGGTTAGAGAGAGATGAATTGTATTTCTTAGACATACCCCAATGCCGATTTTTGTTATTCTAGTGAGTTAGCATGAGTGGTTGAGAGCTATAAATAGAAAGCATGAAGTCTTAGGGTCAAGTCTCTGGACTGGTTGTCTCTGGTTACTTAGGCATCACTCAATGTCCTTGATTAGTTAGTGTACAATAGTCTACACGACTCACTTTACATTAGTACCATCCTGTAATGGGGGGAAGTGACTAGGGGTTTCTAAGGGGTGTATTTTACAAGGAAAAAAANACAATAGATGTGCCCTAGAAAAATGATTTTGTTATTTTTTTTTAATATATACCGAGATAACATAGCCTAAATTGACAAGGTTGATAACCCGATAGGCTCCTAATAAGTAGGATATTTTTGAAATTGTATGCTACACCTAACAACATACAACTAAATGGGAGAAGTCTCAAATAATGAAGACCTATATGAGAATCAACACCTAGATTGTATGGAAGAAATATACATATGTAGCTTTGTCATGTACAACACGAGTGAGCATAACAATTAAAAACATGGGTTTTCTCCTAAGAGGTCACATGTTCATTCCCATAGGGGGGTGGGGTATGTACATGTGAGCAAGATATTGTTTACATATATCAATTTGGCGGTGGAAAGGTACCGACACTTTCACTCTCACTTATGGGTTAGAGAGGGACGAATTGTATTTCTTAGACATACCCCAATGCCGATTTTTTTATTATTATAGTGAGTTAGCATGAGTGGTTGAGAGCTATAAATAAAAAGCATGAAGTCTTAGGGTCAAGTCTCTAGATTGGTTGTCTCTGGTTACTTAGGCATCACTCAATGTCCCTGATTAGTTAGTGTACAATAGTCTACACGACTCACTTTACATTAGTACCATCCTGTAATGGGGGGAAGTGACTAGGGGTTTCTAAGGGGTGTATTTTACAAGGAAAAAAA
>SNQJ01S0025114.1:35793-64241 GCA_010110895.2 Picea sitchensis
TTCTCATATATTGTGCATGGTGTATTGTGGTGTATTGGTGTAACTCTTATACTATTGTTCATTTCTCATTGGATATAATTGAATGGTTTAAGTATAAGTTAAAAAAGGTTTTAAATTGTACTTGATACTGATTCACCCCCCTCTCAGTATCAACAATGCCAAGCTTGTCCCTAAAGTACTCAAACTTCATCCTCAACAAAAACTTGGTAAACACGTCTGCAACTTGATCCTTTGTAGTCACGAAACTAGAACCTCACTGCTCCCGTCTGCACTATATCCCTGATATAGTAATATCTGATCTCGATATGATTCGACCTGTCATAGAACACGAGGTTCTTTGACGACTTCATGCAACTCTGGTTGTCACACCAAATGAAGGTCGCTTCCGGTCTGAGACCAAATAACCCAGAAAAAAGTTCTCGAAGCCACATTGCTATTGCACATGCTACCAAATACCTAGCTTCAACCATACTAAGTGCCACACTGACTATTTCTTGCATCCGACGGAGCCTCTTACTCCTTACTGTAGTACCCAGCTCCCTATGAAAATGACTGTCCAGCTCCCTCTCGAGCACTGAATATCAACTGAATATTCAACCTGCTGACTTCAACACTTGTCCTCCATAACAAGTCTCATCATCCTCTTCTTGTAGGTCTTACCTACAAGTTGAATTCAGTCCAATAGTCTACAATTTCCGAAGCCACACTACTTCATGACTTACTACACATGCTTCCACATACTCAGCTTCAGTTGTATTTAGCGCCATAGATGACTGCTTCCTACATCTAGTGGAGCCTCTTTCTCCTTACTATAATACCCAACTCCCTTTGGAACTAAATTTTTGGCTCCCTCTAAAGCACTAAATATCAACTCGATCTTCAACCTACTGACTTCATCACTTGTCCTCTAGAACAAGTCTCGTCATCCTCTTCTTGTAGGTCTTACCTACAAGTCAAATTCATTCCAATAGTCAGCAATTTTCGAAGCCACACTACTTCGCAACTTGCTGCACATGTTGCCACATACTCTGCCTAGGCCATACTAAGTGCTACACACAATTGCTTCCTTCTACTCCATGAAACCATACTGGAGCCTAGACGGAAGAAATATGTTGAAGTACTCTTCTGATTAGGAATACTACCAGCGCAATCTGAATCTGAATATCCATATAACCCGAACTCATGGTCTGTCACATACTTGAGACCATAATCCAATGTACCCTTAAGGTACCTCATCACATGTTTTGCTACGACCAAATGAACCTACCCGAGATGCTCCATATATTGAATCAGGGTGTTCACAATGAAACATATATCCAGTCTTATGTTCATCAAGTTCATCAACAAACCTACCATCTACCTGTATAAAGTAAAATCCACAGTCTCTAAAGTTGTATCCTGCAACAACTTCAGATTTGATACCATAGGTGTAGCCATTGCCTTGCAATCCAACATCCTGAACCCCTTCAGGATTTCTACTGTATACTTGCCTTGATTCAGAAAGATCTCATCTTGTCTCTGCCATACCTCGGGACCCAAAAAGTAATGCATCATCCCGAGATATTTCATCTCAAACTCAACAACTAGTTTTTCTCTTACACTCTGAGATGAGATTTTCCACACTTGTTTAGAAATAGGTCATCCATATACAACAATAGTATTACCAGACCATCATCCACAAAATTAAAGTAAAGGTTAGGATCTCCATTGTTGTTTATAAATCCCAAGCTCGTCAGAAAATTGTCGATCCTGCCATACCATGCTCTAGGTGCATGCTTTAATCCATATAAATCCTTCTTCAATCTGCACACTGAGTGTCCCGTATTGTCACATACTCAACATAGTGTTATGTGACTACAAGGACCATTCTTCCTGATTAGGTTTCCATCTGTGCCACAAGAAGAATTTAAGTCCTTCTAGATGTTGAAAGCCACACACTTTGAGTCTTATGTCCTTAGAAGACTATGCCAAGGCCATTCTCCATTGGTCAAATTACCATGACCAATCTTGGCAGAATGTCAGCCCGATTCAAAAACATTAACACTTAAGAATAACTTATGAAATTACATAAAATCTCAGCACTCCCTCTTAATGAGGAAGGTATTATATCCGGCACAGACTCTAACACTATCGCCATCCACACGATCTCATGACCATTGAATGTCAGACACACGAATCTATACATCACAGGAAATCCATAGTGACTTCACAACATGCATCTAGAGCTGGTGGGTAGCTCTCTAATAGCTACAACATGTCATCATGAGACTATCCAGTTTCTCGCAAAAAACATCTGAAGCCATTGCTCCCTCTGAGGCTATATAGTCTTCGGACTCATCTACTCCATATGCATGTGCTGACCTCCTCTTCTTCTTCATTACATGGATGTGCACAACTCTATGTTTGGATAGTCTTGCTTCATGTTCCTTCATGTGACTGTCATTATGGCTCCTTCTCAAAGCTATTACCCGTGACGTGCCCGAAACAAGAAACAAGAAAAACAAAAAAACATCTCCTAGAGGAGATCAATTTATCTTGTGCACAACTATACACAGTGACCCTCGAAATGATATGTCTTCTACTAACACACATCCATCATATACTCAATGGCATATGACTAACCATGCTGATTTTCTAGTGTTAAATTAGGCAAACACAATTTTCTGCAAGTGGTAATTACTTCCAACGATATTACTTTAGTGAACTCTAGAACATCAATAAAGTAAGGCCTCTTCCTTAGATCACTTCCCACGTGTGAGAGACAAAAATATGTGTTGTCATTGTTGTGTCTTTTTATAGTAATATTAAATTGATTCAAAAAGACACGTCTCTTTGAAAATTGATGCAGGAGCATTGCTCCACCTCAACAATGTTCCATCATTCCAGCACATCAAAGTGCATTCAAGGAGGGGAGAGGCACCAACCCTCTCATTTTCCCCTCATTTTTAAATTTCAAATGTAAAATTAAATGCAATTAAATGATGTAAGGATGGAAGATCCAAGTCGATGCCTTTGTGAAGGCATGAGATAAGGTCGCCTTTAATGGATGACAATAGGAGGGATCTAGATCTGATTCAAACTAGATGGTCATTGAATGAAATTCAATGTAATTAATGAGAGTTACGTGAGTTGGAGGGAGAGCTTGAGGAGCCCCTCTTTTGTAAAATATCTTTGTATCAAAATTCATGAGAGATCTAGCAGGTGGAAGAGATGAGCAAGTAGAGAGCTCAAGATAGGAGAGGAGAGAGCATTGAAACTCTGTTGCAGTCCATCCTTTGTAAACATATGTATAGACATTCAAAGATAATACAAAAGAAATTTTTCCTGCATATGAATTTCTGTGTGTTTATGTGTATTTGATGAATGTTGTCTATGTGTGGTTATTAATGTATGTTAGATTCCATATGCAGGTGATAGATATAATTTCCTATCTTTATGTGGGTTTGTTGATTTTATTCTGGGTTCTTTGAGGACAAATGAAAGGAGTGCATGATAGAGTGTCAAGGATTCTGTGAGCCAACACAAGGAGTGCGCATTTGAATTATGTGTTTTGGATTTAGAGGAGAATGTGCTAGGAGGGCACACCGGGATAATTCACAAACTCAGAAGGAGCCTCAAGGTTGCTCAATACCTTGGAGAAAAATCTATGTAGGATAAGGCACAAAAGACAAAGTTGTTGAACACTCTATAGAGCTCTACCAGGAGGGCATTGAGCAGGTGCAAGTGTGCACAAGTGAACTCTATTTAAAGTTCTGAGAAGAGGAGTGTCAAGGAGAAGATACTCACAGAGTTATTGAACACTTTGTAAGCTCAACAAGGAGTGCTTGAGAATAAGTTGCCAAAAGGGCACATATATTCCTTCGAGGAACAAAAAGGACAGAGACCTTTGAGGTCCGAGAAGTTGAAGCTCAAGGTGAAACATAGTTGCTAAATACTCTGGAGGAAGACCTATGCAAGGAGTGCACCAGGACAACACTTAGACCAGTGTTGTAAGAAGTCGTTTGAAGACTTCTTCGAGCACAAGGAGAGTGCGGAGGTGTGAACTTATTCCATGTTGAATCTCAAGGAGGGATAACGTTTTGAAGCACAAGTCGAGACTCAAAGTAGCCGATATCGCAAGAAAATCAAAGGCCACAACCTTTGACATTTGTGAAATCCTTCCAATCGAAAGTTTATAGAAGTTCAGGAGGAGGAGAAACAACAACCTTCCAATCGAGCTGCAGGGAGAGATATGGATTGCTAGATCCACGTCCAGACAGGAGGAGTGCACCAAGGAGGAGAAAGGATTTTAGCCATCGGATCTGGGCACGAAGGACCAACAACCGTTGGATCCAGGTAAGGTGCACACACCTTAATATTTTCAAAGTGCACATGAGAGCGGGATAATAGAAGTCCCAAAGTCCTGAAGCTAGTCGAGACCATCCATCATCTGGAGGGACAGGTGGCGAAATATCTGAAACTCCAGAGTAGAAGCACTCTGGGAGTTTGCAGACAAGGAGAGAGTGAGATCTTTGCAGCTCCGAAGAATGGAGTAGATCCTGACCGTTGATCACCAAGAGGGACGTGGCAACGAATCAGAGAGTTCGAAGGTATAACACTCTAGAGAAATCAAAGAGAAAAGTTGAGAGAACTCCCGAAGAGCGGGAGCCGAAGAAGATCTGGGTCGTCCAAGCCAAAGGGATAAGTGTCACTACATCCTACACTCCAGAGCATAGGCACTTCAGAGGAATTGGAGAGTGGGGGTGCAAGGACTCGCGAAGCCCGAAGTCATGAGGTCATTAGGGTCGTCTGTGAAGGAGGACACTTGGTAGAATATCTACTAGTCCAGAAACTTAGTGTTCCAAAGGTCTTGTGGAGAAGTGTTTCGGAATTTCCCGAAGCGCTGGAGCTCGAAGCATTGAGGGTCATTGATCCCAAAAGAAAAACCTGTATCGTTGATCTGCGAGGGGACGTGTGGAGGATGAAGATTCACTCCATTGGATAACCACTTTGAAGGATTTGTGGGGTGTGTATGCGGATTCGATCGAAGCCCAAATTCCAAAGGAGAAAACTGAGCCATTGATCTTAGAGAGGAACGAGGACTGTGGATCATGTTCCGTGGTTTCAGAGGATTGTGATTCCGGAAGAATTGGTCACTGCGTGAAGTAAAAATGCTCATAGTCCAAAGCTCTGAAGCACCCTTTAAGTAGGCGCCTGGTCATCACTCAAGGCCATATGAGGAGAGAGGGGGCATAGCGAAAAGAGATAGTGCCCGAAATTTGAAAATTAGAAAAACACTTAGTAAGGGGTCCGCGGTTGCCATAGAACCTGCACCTAAGGAGATAGGGAGCCCGTGTAACTTGTTTTGGGTTCTAGTAGGGGGCACGAAGAGATAATCCAACTCATAGATTTGAAGATACTAGACCTGGAGGTTGCACAATCCTGAGAAGAGAAGGGGGGGTCTGCGTCAGGTGGTATCAGAGCCACATAATTGATTTTTGTAGGCAAGAGGAGATAGTCTGACTACATCAAGTAGTATCAAAGGTTTAAATCTCACCTATAGATAACAGGTGAAGGGAGATAGAGTACTGAGTCTCTGGGTGAAGGATTGTTGCAAGTTCGTAGCAGTCAGCAGACAACCAGGTGGGTTGTAGGAGAAGCTGGAGACACTCTCAGTCGCATAGTGAACAACAGACAACCAGGTGGGATGAAGCCAAAGGAGGAAGATGGCTATTAAAGTCCATGAGTGTGGTCAAGGAGCCGACCACAAGAAGAAAATCAAAGAAGAGATGGACATAGAGCTCAAGGAAATCAGAGCGAAGCTCTACAGAATGAAATTGAACATGCAACAGGAATAAAAGGTACATTGGACATATCAATGGCCTTTGAAGAGGAAAGCGAAGTGGCATGTCCAGAAGTTGTTGGCAAGAAGGCAACAATAGGTAATGAGGAGATGGTTGAGGGAAGTTGAAACCCTTGGTGATAGAGTGGGAGTGGTTCACATCTGTGAACCAGAAGTAGGAGAAAGCCTCGGTGATGAGGATGAGAAGAGATCAAGCAGAGATATTGTAGATTCCCAGGTGTGCAATAAGTTGAGATCAGAGGATCTCATGAACTATCAGGATGGCAGTGATGAAATTTTAGATTCCCAGGTGGTAAATGAGATGGGATCAATGGAGGATCTCATAGAATTACAGGAGGGCAAAGGACAAATCCCATATTTCCAGGTGGGAAAGGGAGTATAAATGAACTCAGCTAGGGGTTCATATCGGCAAGGAGAGATGATGGAGGAGGATCATATATGCATTCTGATTATTGGGGGAATTGAGATATTCCTATCAAACATCCAAGTAGAGGATAATGCACATGATGAGAGCGCAAAAGAGGAAAGACAAGCAATTGTGACTGTCAAAGAGGAGGAGAAAGAGAAGACATTAGAATCTGCCCAAGCAGTAGCAGAAGAAGAAGATCATTCTGAGGAATGGCTTAAAATTTTCAGCTAGGAAGTTGAACAAGAGATGACTGTAGCACTGGAGTTTGCAATAGAAGAGGAAGCATATAGCATAGAATTTGTTGATATGTGTGAGGAACTGGAAGCCCTGGAGAGAAGGGTGATAGTGCAAATCATGCACATCCAATAGGCTAAGTTGGAAATAGGTGGAGGATCATACCAGTCTAGTGAGAAGTTGGAGGAATCTGGAGTTGAACCAGCACAAGAGGAGCTGACAAAAGCTAATATGTTAGAGGAGGAAGCTGAGAAACAAATCGGTGATGAGGCTGCTGAACTGGAGTTTGCAGCAGGGTAGCAAGCTAAGGCCACAAGTGATGAAGAATAAGACCTGCAGTAGATTAGGCAGCATGAGGAAAGCCAGCTAGTGGAGCAGTTGGAAAAGGTGATAGATGAAATAAGGAGGTTGATGTTAAGGTCATCTTAGAAAGATATTAACAAGAGGAAGATGAACATAGGAGAGCATGCAACAACAACAGGGAAACAACAACAACAACAAAGCAGAGGAGAAGGAGGACAACTCCAATGGAGAGTTTGGGATCCAGGAGGTTTTCAACAACAGAGCAGAGGATCTCATGATTTTCCCAGCAATGGAGTATGATGCAGAGGCATCGATCCACCTCAACAATGTGCCAACATTCCAACACATCAAAGCGCATTCAAGGAGGGGAGAGGTGCCAATCCTCTCATTTTTCCCTCATTTTAAAATTTCAAATGTAAAATTAAATGCAATTAAATGATGTAAGGCTGGAAGAGCCAAGTCGATGCCTTTGTGCAGGCAGGATATAAGGTCGCTTTTAATGGCTGATAGTAGGAGGGATCTAGATCCGATTCTCATTTTGCCCTCATTTTAAAATTTCAAATGTAAAATTAAATGCAATTAAATGATGTAAGGCTGGAAGAGCCAAGTCGATGCCTTTGTGCAGGCAGAATATAAGGTCTCTTTTAATGGCTGATAGTAGGAGGGATCTAGATCCGATTCAGACTAGATGGCCATTGAATGAAATTCAATGTAATTAATGAGAGTTAGATGAGTTGGAGGGAGAGCTTGAGGAGCCCCTCTTTTGTAAAATGTCTTTGTATCAAAATTCTTGAGAGATCTAACAGGTGGAAGAGATGAGCAAGTAGAGAGCTCAAGATAGGAGAGGAGAGAGCGCTGAGACTCTATTGCAGTCTATCCTTTGTAAACATCTATATAGACATTCAAAGATAATACAAACGCAGATTTTCCTACATAGGAGTTTATGTGTGTTTATGTGTATGTGATGAATGTCATCTATGTGTGGTTATGAATGTATGGTGTAGATGTATGTTATATTCCATCTGCAGGTGATAGATATACTTCCCTATTTGTCTATGGGTTTGATGATTTTATTCTGGGTTCTTTGAGGCTAAATGAAAGGAGTGCATGACAGAGTGTTGAGGACTCTCTGAGCCAATGCAAGGAGTGTGCATCTGAATTCTGTGTTTTGGATTCAGAGGAGAACGTGTCCAGAGGGCACACCGGGATAATTCACAGACTCAGAAGGATCCTCAAGGTTACTAAATATTTTGGAGGAAAAATTGTGCAGGATAAGGCATATAAGACAAAGTTGTTGAACACTTTGTAGATCTCTTCTAGGAGGGCATTGAGCAGGTGCAAGTGTGCACAAGTGAACTCTATTTCGATTTCTGAGAAGAGGAGTGTCAAGGAGAAGACACTCACAGATTTACTGAACACTCTGTAAGCTCAACAAGGAGTGCTTGAGAAGAAGTTTCCAAGAGGACACTTACATCCCTTTGAGGAACAAAAAGGACAGAGACCTTTGAGGTCCGAGCAGTTGAAGCTTAAGGTGAAACATAGTTGTTGAATACTTTGGAGGAAGACCTGTGCAAGGAGTTCACTAGGACAACACTTAGACCAGTGTTGTAAGAAGTCATTTGAAGACTTCTTCGAGTGCAAGGAGAGTGCAAAGGTGTGAACTTATTCCAAGTTCAAGCTTAAGGAGGGATAGCATTTTGAATCGCAAGTCGAGACTCAAAGTAGCTAAGCTCACAGGAGAATCAAAGGTCGTAACCTTTGACATTTGTGAAATTCTTCCAATTCGGAAGTTTATAGAAGCTCAGGAGGAGGAGCAACAACAACCGTCGAATCGAGCTACAGGGAGTGATCTGGATAGTTAGATCCACATCTAGACTAGAGGAGCGCACCGAGGAGGAGACAAAATTCTATCCATCAGATCTGGGCATGAAGAACCAACAACCGTTGGATCCAGGTAAGGTGCACGCACATTAATTTTTTCAAAGTGCATAGGAGAGAGGGATAACAAAAGTCTCGAAGTCCTGAAGCTAGTCAGGACCATCCATCTTCTAGAGGGATAGGTGGTGAAATATCTGAAACTCCGGAGTAGAAGCACTCTGGGAGTTTGCAGATAAGGAGAGAGCGAGATCGTTGAAGTTACAAAGAGTGGAGTAGATCTTGACCGTTGATCGCCAGGAGGGACATGGAAATGGATTAGAGATTCCAGAGGTATAACACTCTAGAGAAAGCAGAGAGAAGAGTTGGGAGAACTCTCGAAGAGTGGGAGCTGAAGCAGATCTGGGTAGTCCAAGCCAAAGGGACAGGTGTCACCAGATCCTGTACTCCGGAGCACAAGCACTTCAGAGGAATTGAAGAGTGGAGGTGCAAGGAATCACAAAGCCCGAAGTCGCGAGCTCATCAGGATCGTTTGTGAAGGAGGAAATTTGGCATAATATTTTCTATTCCAGAGACTTAGTATTTCAGAGGTCTTGTGGAGAAGTGTTTTAGAATTTCCTGAAGCGCCAGAGCTTGAAGCATTGAGAGTCATCGATCCCAAAGGAAAAACGTGGATCGTTGATTTGTGAGGGGATGTGTGGATGACAGAGATTCACTCCATTGGATAGCCACTCCAGAGGATTTGTGGGGTGTGTATGCAGATTTGGTCAAAGCCTGAATTCCAAAGGAGGAAACTAAGTCGTTGATATCAGAGAGGAACGAGGACCGTGGATCCTATTTCGTGGTTTCGGAGGATTGTGATTCCGGAAGAATTGGTAACCACGTGAATTAAAAATGCTCGAAGCCCGAAGCTTTGAAGCACCCTTTGAGTAGGCACTTGGTCATCACCCGAGGCCATATGAGGAGAGAGGGGGCCTAATGGAAAGAGCTAGCGCTCAAAATTTGAAAATTAGAAAAGCGCCTAGGAAGGGGCCCACAGGTTCCATAGAACCTACGCTTAAGGAGATAGGGGGCATGTGTAACTTGTTTTCAGTTCCAACAGGGGGACCAAAGAGCTAATCCAACTCATATATTTGAAGATCCTAGACTGGGAGGTTGCGCAGCCTCGAGGAGAGAAGGGGGGGTCTGCGTAAAAAATTAAATTAAATTTTCTTTCTTATAAATAGTTGGAGAATACCTCTCATAACTACCCAAAGATTAATTTGGTTATAATACATCCACATAGTATTTGACGTTGTTAAATTGTTCCTCCATAATTCATGAGATTCTTTGCATAACTATAGGTAGAAGTAAATATGGAGTACACTCCTCATATTTAGGTAATTGGACATTTTTACTAGAAATTACTGCCCACCATAATTTGTGGAATTCTTTCTATAATTAAGGTAGGAGTAAAAAGTAAATATATTGTACATAGAGATTTCAAGAACCCCATAAATTTAACACTCCCAAGTCTTTACTCTACTCTCATTTTCCTGGGCCCTCATGTGAGGGATTCAAGCCTAGTCCCACTTTGATACCATGTTGATTTTTCATAAGAGATGATATTGTATGTGAATGAATATCTCATTATAATGATGAGTGTTCTATATATAAAGAACATATGGTGACCATGGTGGCCATCCATGAAGAGATGTGTCCCTTGGGCAATAAATATATTTATACTTTATATTATATTATACATATAATATAAATATACTTTATATTTATTCTTTATACTTTATTATATATATTTATACTTTATATTATAAATATATTATTACATTAATAATATTATAATTAATAATATTGCTTAATAATTAATAATCATATTATTTATTATCAATCTAGTAGAATGTCTTTCTGATGTTGCCCAAACATCAACAAGCTACTACATCTCATACAAGGCTCTACAAATATGGTTCTTTGCCCATAATTAAAAAGGGAAAGCAACTATTAATGGGTGGAAAAATGAGTGGAAAAGGGTATGCACATGCAACATTAACCACACTGATAGATCATTAATATACTAACAATGTATTACAAAGTAACAAGAAAACATATGTTGATTCCATGTTATAAGCTTATCTTGTCCATAATGATTTGGTTCTACACACTGGGAGTCAAATACTTAATAGTCTCAACCTCCATTAGCAACCCATAACCACATGCATAAGCTCAATGTCGAAGAATGCTTTATATGTTGACCACATTTACCCCAAAACCCATGCAATTCAATCTTAGGTTATCCCACAATGCTCAACCATTTTTTCCACACAAGAGAGTCCCATGAAACAAATAGAGGAGGGCTCGAATCACAACATAAAACTGAGCTTCCAAACGATGAATTATAACTATAATCATAACAATATGTAGGGTGAAAATATAACCATAAAAAATCATGCAATATAGGCTAGGTATGGGCCAAAACTTAGCCTTCAAACACCATGAATTCACCACATTGAGCTCTCATATAATATCAAGGAAAATGATTGAAATCACCACCAAAAAGCTAGGGCATTGGCCATTACAACTTTGTGTTTGTAACACATCCAACCCCCTAAGTACCTTTTAAGGGATGAGGTATTAAAATTTTGCTTCTTTTTAGACATCTCAAGGCCTATTCTTGAGGGAACCAATGTCTCCTTCTCATCAAGAGCTTTCCAACGAGTGTAATTTTTCTCAAAACTGAGCTCTAGATCAAAATTTATGTCTTTCCAAAGTTCTCGAACCTCCATGGGCCCAAGGCCACCTTACTACCATGTGGTCTCTTAATACTCATGGCATCCAATGTAGCATCTTCCACTGGGCACACTAAGTTCATGCACCTAATCCCTTGACTTATCTTTGTCATTGTGAGGGTTTTACTCCCACAGAGCCTCAAACACCCCAACACTAAAATTTTTGACGATAATCCAATGTCCCTAAATGAGTTGATGACTCTAACTTGTGTGAAAATTAACTCTCCTTCCATATGATGTTTCTCAATCTGACAGTCAATATTGAATCTCCACCCTACGCCAACCAATGACCCATACCTTTCCTCCTATTTTCGTCGTCGACATTTCATAACAACACCTAAAAGGTTACCCCTTTAACCACGATGATATTGCACCTGGATCAATGGTTCAGATTCACTGGCCTGCATATCAAATAGTAAAAATATAAAATCAAGGCCCATAGGACCTCCTCGCCCAACATGCCGACTTTTCCTTGTCGACCAATTACGTAGTGAAATCTGTCACTACTATGTCGCACTAGCTTCCATGTTGGCACCCTCAAATCATCATGACATCAATCTCTCTCGGACAGGTCTTAAGGAAGTTAATGACAAAGATCTCTCTCTCCTGTTGGTAGATCGACGGCTCCCCTCAAGTCTCTGAATCCTGAGCCATCATCGATATTTTTTTCCAACACATGGTCGTTCCAAACCTTCAAACTCTGACGAATAGTCAAGATCGGATCATGTCCAGATCTAACTGCCCAGCTCGCGGTCTATGTTATAAAGGTTTTTGGGTCCTCCAGGGACCACTCCTGTCTCGTCAACCATTCCATTGGTGACATGCGTCACCCCTAAGGACATACTAGTTGCCACTTGTCTTCACATGTGGCCTTGCCACTACCTGCCACCTGGGGTGACTCATGGCATACATAACTCAACACATGTTTTTATCTCAATAAACCTGAGTCCCCTTGATACGTGGCACCATCGCCACCTAACACGTGTCATTCATATTCACATAAATTCTCATCTTCAGGTGCCAAGTCATCATGACACGTGGCACAACCCTTGCTTGAGACATGGCATCATCCATGCCACCCTCTTAAGTCCTTTGGTAGAAGATCAACGATCGAGATATCCTTTTGGAGTTCCTTTGATCACGATAGATCAATGGTCCATATATCCTCTCTAAGTTCCTCCGTTCACGACAAATCAATAGTCCATATCTCTTCTTGGATTTCTCCATCGGGGTATTTTTATTTTGGTGAACCAAACTGCTCTGAAGGACTTAATGCGATGGACAATGTAGATGTTTTCACGATTCCCATGACCACTGGTTGATATTTGATCAATGGTCTACATTCTCTCCTATTTAGCTAGACCCGCACTCATCCCGTCAACCAATCGAGTATCGACACGCATCATCTTGTTGACACTCCTGGTCAACACCATCTCGCTCTTCCACCTTGACCTGATAAGTGGGACCCCTAGATGATCAATGATTGAGGTTAACCTTTCCCAATTCCATATCTGTAGTCCGTATCTTGACCTCAGAGTTTCTCCTTCGGGGTTTTTTTGCAACCAATTGGGAGTTTCCTTTGAAAGTGCACTCCGACCAACTCTTTTCAACATATTTCTCCCTGATATAATGGAAGTTAAATCCAACGAAGTTAGATATGATACCTCCATGATCCGATGGATCAATGGCTCTGGTCAGTTATGAATCTTATCCTAGCCTAAACATGGGATACTCCAATGGATGCACCATCCAATCAATGGTTAGATATACTTTCCAGGCATATCCAATGACTCTCATTTGTTCTCGTAGCTCTCCTCCATCTGAGTTCCACCATGACCTTATAGTTAAATACTTTGATGACCAAGTCCAACTAACGGTCAAAATCATCTCTTCGTTCAATCCTTCAATATATTAATGACTATCATGTCTCAGGGTACATTATATCCATGCATCATAGCCTATTCCAACGGAGGGTCATGATCTATTCGCTATGTCGGTCCAACGACTGTGATTCCTTCAGGCTCAAAACATGTGTTTTATACATATCATCAGTCTGGATATTGACTTATCCATTCAATGAATTCTTCTAAGTATTTTCTAAGGTCTTACCAGGTCTTTAAGAGCTCTCGCCTTGCTCTAGAAAACCCCTAAGACATTCCTTCATCGCCACTATTGTGGTGAAGGTATTATCCCCTCGAGGGGAAGGAATACAACACTTCCTTCCTCTCAGATCCATCTCTTGTCTCTTACAGGTATGGTCCCCTAGCTTAGGAAACCTTTCTACCACATTGTACATCTAATTATGCACTACAAAATCCTAGGCCACTGTTTATATTCCTTAACTTAGAGAAATATTGAATGCTCATACTCAGTGCACAATTACATGTGAAACTTCATTGTTATTTCAAGTACATCAACTTCCAATAATATATGAATTCAATCCTTCAACATGCATAACCATTCATGAGTACAACCAAAGGATTTAACCAACCCTATAGTTTCCATTTTTATTTCAATTTCAAGGACTCATCAAGGAATAAACATGAACACTATTAACCAAGCATACAAATCTAAAGTACACTTACAGGCATCCAACCATACCATTAATTATATTACATAGAGTATATGAGATACTTATCTGCTTACAAGATACACCATCCAACTAACTGTGGGTGTTCTCCTTTCCACCCAAACATAGGTTCTGCGTGCTCAGTCACTTCGGTAGTAGGCCACCCACGTTCCAAGCCATAATACCACTAGGGAACTATCTACACTCACCTTTCCTATCTCGAGCCTCTTCAAGGTTTATCAGATGCCTTCCAACATCAAATTCATGACCTCTTAGCTCAGGATGGGTTCTTGGGTTCTCAGACCAGTCTTGCGACCAACTCCTTTCTCCCAAACTCCCCCTAAAATCTCCTTGAGTTCTTCCTTTTTCTTCTCTTCTCTTCCCTTTCCCCCTTTGTGCATTTATTGCATGTAATCTCTTGGGAAGGTTCTCGACTTGTTCCCTTCCTTCTGTCAGAAGGAACTCGTGGGTCAACCATGGGAACTTGTGAGGTTGTTCTTGTTTCCCTCTGGATGACAACTGCTGCTATCCCGGTCAGACCTCCATACTCCCATTCATTGAGGGTGGTTGGTTTCTCAACCACCAATCCTCCCTCATTAACTAATTTGCCTTGAAATAGAGGCCAATGGAAATGATATGTTATTTCCAATTCAATTATTTCAGCAAAGGTGCATTGAGTCACCTTAGCATAATGAACCCCTCTCTAGGTTTCCCATTCTTTCCCTTGGTAATATCATGGCCAGTACTTTAAGGCTTCACCCCCACATTCAGTTGTTGGCATTTCTGATTGATCATTAATACATTTACATTGTTTTCATGCCATAGTATGGAAATCATTAATTACAATTAATTACAAATAATCATAGGTTTAGAGAGGGGATGTTACATTTCCCTCCCCCTTTAAAGGAACATTGTCCTTGGTGTTCTTTTCTTAGTAACACCTGCTATGCCTTGTCTTTCGACTTCTTTAGCAATGTCTTCCTTTTCTTGGTCTGGTCCTTTCCTGGACTCTTGGCCTTTGTCACATGCCTGCAATAGTTTCAAACAACAACCATATTAATCACAATTTCATGCAAAAACATTTTATTGTTGTTCATAACTCAAGGGTAAAATTTCACATATCAACAAAATACTTATCTTTGTAGTTCATGGATCTGCATCCATATGCCTGTCATGTTTGCTCAACTCACTATTTTCCTTGTCATACCCATTATGTGCATGATCCCAATCAACAGATAACGAGATTTTAAAGACTCCACCGAGTCTTGCACGTGAGCTATCGAAGTATCCCCTTCCTCAAGGTCACTCACCTTTTAGGCTCAGGCTCAAGTATCCCCTTCTTTACTATACAGTCTCTCGGGTGATCCATCTTTCCTGCCTAAGATTTCTCACACAAAAAGAGTTTCAGAGACTTCGATAAATCTTACAGTTGAAGCGTCCCCCAAGATTTCTCTAGTGAGGTATCCCTCTATCTTGCTCTACCGAAAGCGTCCCTTCAGCCAGTGTTACCACAACACAACATTATTATGGTGATCATGATTTATCACAAAGTTCTCTTGTCACAACAATGGGCATCTTCCATGATTTCTTATTTGATAGCCACCATCTTTCCTCCCTGGATATATCTTTTTCATCTCACCTCTATTCACGTGCATACAAAAATCTGTAAGATATTTTCATTAATTTTCATTCAAAAATTCTTCCCCAAATCTGTTACCCACATATTTTCAAATTCACAATTTCATTTCATTTTAAGATCAATTCCATATTGGAACCAGAGTTCACAATCATGAGGTTTCCTTCTCATAATAGTTTGGCTCTTTACAACTAGCAGACATTGGTCTTCCTCATGGGCTTACAATATTTCCATTTCCATGACCCTCCTTCTTGCAATTCAATCTTTACACATCCAAACAAACTGTTATTTTTTCATGCATATATATTCTCATTGCAAATTTACAATGGCATCGCAAACAATTCTTAATTTGTGTTTTCTAACACCTGGATCACATTCATCTATTCAATGATATAAAGAACAAGAATTTACTATTCCTTACTCATGCATTATTTTAGTATACCAAGCTCTTCTATCTACAATCATTTAATAATATGAACTTAACTAGTGTGCCAATGCCCATGGCCACAATCACACACAATGCGCCCTTGCATTTGATTTCAGATCGATCACTTTTTATATTAGCGACTCTTGCCATGGTGGGTTGGGACTCAACCAACCTTTTACCACATGGATTCTTTGTACTCATTTATTATTATGACAAGACTCTGTCTCCTGCTTTAATATGATCATGACCTCAAATCAACATTAATTTTTAGAAAAATTAAAATTTATATGAAGACATTCAAGCATTCTTTCTTTGTTGACAATCAGGGTGCCAATCTTGGTCACCCAATTCTCTCTTTACCTTTATACAACTCTTGTAGAGTACTGTATGGTACTTCTTCCACCTTGGACAGTCATGTATATGCCCAATCTTTTACAACATGCATCTTCTTAATGCATTTAACTAATGTGTTGCTTATGAGCATTTTAAAATTCCCAATCACTTCTCGATTGGTCAATGTAATCATGACGCATCTGTTCATGAATTCTCACAAGTATTGTAACAATATTTGGTTGCTAGTGGTTCTACCCTCTATCATTCATGTTCTTCTTTCCTGAATCATACCTTACTTGGGTATCAATGAAATACAACAACCACTCAAAACACTTTCATATTATCAAAATAAAAAACATTTAAGAAGGGATTCTTACCCAATCCATTCATACCTTATGCCATATAGGCATGGACACTTTTATACTTGTTCTGGCTGCCAACACCCTCTCTGATATTACCTCATCAATGGTGCTTTATGGGAACTCCCACATTCCTTTAAAAAATCTTTCAACATCAACCTTCTTGCATTTGTACTCTACCTGAGATTATCCATCATTGGAAACTGTCTTCCCCAACAAATCCAAACTTTTTCTACACATGGAATACATCATCACATTCATAATTACATTAGTTTTCATGTTAAATAAAAATACATGTACCATAACATTTAAATTAGAAAACATTCTCAAATATGTCCTAGCATATTTATATGCATTTGACACATTATCCTCAATATTTTTGTGAGTGCAATCATAATAAAACTTTCAGTTGTTTCAATGTCTTACAACCAACAACATTCTCATGTCTTAAACATTTTCACATATCAACATTTCAATTTTCTCTTATCACAGAGAAACACATTAGACAACAAGAAAGGAGTTAAGGGATTCTCCTTACACCCCACCCCCCGCCTCTCCTTGAACTTTAAGCCCAACTGATTTATTTCTAATGCCTCACTTCCTTTACTTAACATGGCTATATCAAGCCTATTCATTTAATCATACATATTATCTTATTTTCCTTTCATCAATTGTTCTTTTAAGGCATACAACTTTGTCTCATTATTCAGATTTTTAGAGTGAGAAAAATATTAATTCTTTTCTCCTTCCTTGCTTATGAAATTTGTCATTCCTGGGGTCTGCATGCTCTCTTCCTTGAGTAGTCTCAGTCAAGTTCATCTTGGCCTTTCTGAATAAATCAATATGCTACAACAACCAACTTTTAGTTCACAATGAATTATGAACTTGTGCATTCTACACATTACCATTAGAAATCCGAATGGTCAACATTCATTTGCATATCTTTAACTCATGCATGATATTTTAAAATGTAATCTAGGATTCTTGTACAAATAGAATTGTAGTCTATTGTCTAATTTTCCAACAATCATTAATTGTTATGGGTATGTTATCTTAATATAGTCTTTTACATAGTTCCTCCACATGGAAATTCTTCAATATGCATATCTTTTGTTGCATATCCAAACTATCTGAGATGATCTCAATCTTGATTCAGCCTCAGCTTCATTATTTCAGAGATTTACTCAATATTTTGTAAGGAATATAAACATGCATTCTTAGTATGCATTTAGATTATACATTTAAACCAGTACCTCTATTTTACAAGCTTACATTCACATTGTTCTTTCATGCACTTCACCACATGCATCAACATGTTGTGTGTCTACCATAGGCACACTCATAGTTTCACATGCTTGTCTAAAATTATTTCACTCGTGATTTGTTCATGAGATTCTCAAAGGCAGTCTCACCTCGCCTTCTATCTTAATCAACAGAGCAATCTTGCTCCTTTTCCTTTCATCATTTCATATTATCTCTTTCTTTGAGGAGTGGCATACCTCCTCAAGCCATTATTTGAAACAAATAGTTCAGAACGTTCTACATAGGGTCAACCATGCATCCATGGCATTATCCAATCTAGGAAAGTACAAATCTTGCCTCACATTTCACTTAGTCACACGGTATTACCATGCATTTTTAGCATAT
Source organism: Picea sitchensis (assembly GCA_010110895.2). Lineage (NCBI taxonomy): Eukaryota > Viridiplantae > Streptophyta > Pinopsida > Pinales > Pinaceae > Picea > Picea sitchensis. Next base: position 54,208 of record SNQJ01S0025114.1, read on the forward strand.
ATATATATATATCATGCATGTGCATCCCTTGCACATTTCACATTATTTATTCACATTTATCTGGCCTTAATATCAATCTTCATACCGAGCAACTTTATAATGCATTCAATCCATTCACTCAAGCATATACAAACATAGATAAATATTCAACATGCAAGTTCACTACTTGTAGATTTTTCCATGTCATTCACACACATGGATATTTCAAACTTCCATATCCTTCCTCCTAGAGATCTTACAACTATTCTTATGACAAGTATCAAAGGAATATTCATAATTATGTTTCCTTCTCTTCATGGCAACAACTAGCAAGAAACCGGTCTTTCTCTTTTGTTACAAAAGAAAACCACAATTCCCAAAAATGTAAGCAAGTAATTACAATATTACCCAGAGCAATAAAATGCCCAATTCCATCTTGTTTTCATGTTTCAACCATTTTTGGTCATTAGGTATCTATCAGGAAAACCCTTTCACTACTATATGATCATACCCAACCATTCATGTATGGTTTTATTCCACCTCTAGGTGTAAGTATGACCCATTGGTCATCTAGTAATGCTCCAACACTTCCTTAATCATACCTTGTATCGGTCTCTTATTAATCCTTACAATCATGTCTTCATAAGACTGCAAAAACATCGTTATCAACATTTTAATTCATTTTGTCATCTTTCCTACTGACATCATGTCATTATTAGCCAAATTGGTCCATCAATAGACCATACCTTACAACCCACTATAGGTTATACTATGCCTATTTTCATGTTACATACATGCTTACAACACATTCACATCTTACATTTTAATGCATAAGTAAATACTTACGTCGATAGGCATGCATACAATTCTTAGTACATCCACAAGCTCATAAACTGGCTCATATAATCAAGCCATTTCACCTCTTTTATGAGGGCCATCAATAGTCCAAAGGACTCCTTTTTCTTTTGCTTAACTATATTATTCCAACAACAAGTTTTATTTAGTATAGATCAAGTAAACTGACCTTACAATTTTTCCATCAATCCTCTAATAATGAGGAATTCCATATACATAGTTTAGTCTTTTATTTAATCTATAATTAATACTGTATCAATCCATACTAAGTTCCTTTAGCCACAAGGAAATTTTCCGTAAGGGTCTTAGTCCTTACATACATAGTCACCACAAATGTAAGAGCTATGTCTATCCAAGGGAGAGACAATCATTACACTTGAGCAGATCAACTCAGCTCAACCATTCTTGGGTCTCATGTAACTTTATAATAGGGTTCAACCATTTTCAGTCATTCACATTCATGTATTACCCTTAGTGCTTATTAGCACATTCCCACTTCTGTAGGAATAACCATCACTCCACTAGGTCAACAATTTAATCCTTCTATTGCAGTCATCATGTTAAGGTTTCTATTGTAAAAATTTTAAATAATAGAAACGTTTCAATACACAGTCCTTCTCCTCAAGGAGTTACTGCAGATAATAAGTAAACTTTTAATGCAGATAAATTCTTTTAAACCTGCTCATCTTGGCCTTGTCATACCAGTCTCGTGATTGATCTTTGTCCCATCCAAGCTTAGTGTTGTAGCCTGCTCTCATACCACTTTGTAATGCACCCAACCCCAAAAGTACCTTTTAAGGGATGGGGTATTAAAATTTTTCTTATTTTTAGACATCTTGAGGCCTATTCACGAGGGAACCAACGTCTCCTGCTCATCAAGAGCTTTCAAACAAATGTATTTTTTCTAAAAACTGAGCTCTAGATCGAAAGTTATGGCTTCCCAAAGTTCTCAGACCTCCATGGGCCCAAGGCCACCTTACTTCCATGTGGCATCCATATGGTCTCTTAATACTCATGCCATCTATTGTATCATCTGCCACTGGGAACACTAAGTTCATGCACCCAATCCCTTGACCTATCTTCTTCATCGTCGGGGTTTTACTCCCACAGAGCCTCAAACACCCCAACACTAAAAGTTTTGAGGAAGATCCATTAATCAAACCCATCCTATATCTAAAGGTCCTCACATCGATCATCCAATGACCCTAAATGAGTTGACGACTCTAACTTGCACGACAATTAACTCTCCTCCCATCTTCCCTTTCTTGATCTAACAGTCGAGATTGAATCTCCACCCTGCGTCGACCAACAGTCCAGATCTTTCCTCCTTTTTTCGTCAACGACATTTCATAACAATGCCTAACAGGTTCCCCCTGAAGCCCCTACGATATTGCACCTGGATCAATGGTTCAGATCCATTAGCCCACATATCCAACCATTATAAAATAAAACCAAGGCCCAGAGGACGTCCTCGCCCAATGGGGCCACTTTTCCTCATCGACCAATTACATAGTGACATCTATCACTACTCCGCCACACTAGTCATGCTGGAACCCTCATGTCATAATGACATTAATCTCTCTCATACGGGTCTTAAGGAAATTAACTATGGATATCTCTCTCACCTATCGGTAGATCTATGACTCCCCTTAATTCATCGAAGCCTGAGTTGTTGAGGTCTGACCATGTCTTCAAACTTCGACGAATGGTCGAGGTCTGACCATGTCTAGATCTAACCACTCGGCTTCCAGTCTAGGTTATAAAGGTTTTTGGGTCCTCTGGGGACCACTCCTGTCTCGTCAACCATTCCACTAGTGACACACATCACCCCTAAGGAAATGCTAGTTGCCACCTGTCCTGACACGTGGCCCTACCACTGCCTACCACCTGGGGTGACTCATGGCATACATAACTCAACATGGGGTTACACCTCAATAACCCCAAGTCACCTTGACATGTGGCACCATTTCCACTTGACACATGTCATTCATCTTCCCACATATTCTCACCTGTAGGTGCCAAGTCTTCATGACACATGGCACAACCCTTGCTTGAAACGTGGCACCATCTATGTCATCCTATTAAGTCCTTTGGTAGGGGATCAACAATCTATATCTCCTTTCGAATTTCCTTCGATCATGACAGATCAACAATCTAGATCTCATCTCAAAGTTCCTCCATTCACAATAGATCAATGGTCCAAATCTCCTCTCAGAGTTCTCCATCAGATTATTTTCATTTTGGTGAATGAAACTACTCTAAAGGATTCACTGCGATGGACAACATAGATGTTTTCACGATTTCCACAACCAACAATTAATATTTGATCAATGGTATACATTGTCTCCTATCCATTGAGACCAACACTCACCTCATCAACCAATCAACTATCGACATGCATCATCATGATGATGCTCTTGTTCAACACCATCTCTCTCTTCCACCTTGACCTACTAAGTGGGACCTCCCAATGATCAATGACTAAGGTTAAACTTTCCCACTTCTAGATCTACGGTCCCTTCTTGACCTCAAAGTTTCTCCTTTGGAGTTTTTCTGCGACCGCTCGAGACTTTCCTTCAAAATTCCACTTCGACCAACTCTTTTCAACATATTTCACCCCGATATAATGGCAGCTAGATCCAATGGTGGTAGATATTCTACCTCCATGCTCCGATGGATCGACGACTCTAGTTAGTTCAAAATATTATCCCGACCTAAACATGGACTACTCCGATGGATCCACCATCCAATCAGTGGTTATATCTACTTTCCACGTAGATCCAATGACTCTCGTTTGTTCTCGCGGCATTGCTCCATCTGATTTCCACCATGATCCTATGTTTAAATACTTCGATGACCAAGTCTGAATAATGGTCGAGATCATCTCATCGTTCAATCCTCTAATAGATCATTGGATATCATGTCTCAGGGTACATCCTATCCAAGAATCATATCCTATTCCAACAAAGGGTCTAGATCTATTCAGTATGTTGGTCCAATGAATATGATTCCTTCAGGCTCAAAACATGGGTTTTATACATATCATCAGTCTAGATCTGGACTTATCCATTTAATTAATTCTTATAAGTATTTTCTAAGGTCTTACCAGGTCTTTAATAGCTCTATCCTTGCTCTATAAAACCACTAAGGCATTCCTTCCTCGCCACTGTTTCGGTTAAGGTATTGTCCCCTCGAGGGGAAGGAATACAATACTTCCTTCCTCTCAGATTCCTTAACTTAGAGCAATAATGAATTCTCATACTGAGTGCACAATTACATGTGCAACTTCATTATTATTTCAGTTTCATCAACTTCCAATAATACATGAATTATATCCTTCAACATGCATAACCATTCACGAGTACAAACAAAGGATTCAACCAACCCTACAGTTTCCCTTTTTATTTCAAGTTAAAGGCCTCGTCAAGGAATAAACATGAACGCTATTAACCAGGCATACAAATCCACAGTACACTTACATGAATCCATCCATACCATGAATTCAATTACATAGAGTATATGAGATACTTATATGTTTACAATATATACCATCCAACTGACTATAGGTGTTCTCCTTTCCACCCAACCATAGGATCTACATGCTCAATCACTTCAGCATCAGGCCACTGCCATTCCAAGCCATGATGCCACTAGGGAACTATCTACGCTCACCTTTCCTAGCTCGAGCCTCTTCGAGGTTTATCAAATGCCTTCCAGCATCAAACTCACAACCTCTCAACTCAGGATGGGTTCTTGGGTTCTCAGATCTATCTTGCGACCAAATCTTTTCTCCGAGACTCCCCTTGAACTCTCCTCGAGTTATTCCTTTTTATTCTCTTCTCTTACCTTTCCCTCTTCGTTCATTTCTTGCACATAATCTCTTGGGAAGTTTCTTGAGCTATCCCCTTCCTTCTGTCAGAAGGAACCCGTGGGTCAATCATGGGAACTCGGGAGGTATTTCCTACTTTCCTCTGGCTGATAATTTCTCCTATCCCAGTCAGACCTCCATACTCCCATTCATTGAGGGTATTTGGTTTCTCAACCACCAATCCTCCCTCATTAACTAGTTTTCCTTGAAATCAGGGCTAAGGGAAATAATCCATTATTTCCAATTCAATTATTTCAGCAAAGGGACATTGAGTTACCTTGGCATAATGAACCCCTCTCTAGTTTTCCCATTCTTTCCCTTGGTAGTATCATGGCCAGTACTTTAAGGCTTCACCTCCACAGTCAGTTGTTGGCATTTTTTATTGATCATTAATACCTTTACATTGTTTACATTCCATAGCATGGCAATCATTAATTACAATTAATTACAAATAATCAGAGGTTTAGAGAGGGGGTCTTACAGTGCCAATTTTCCATTTTTATATCCAAGGGGTAAACACACATAAATTTTGCATGCATGTATGGTATTCACTGTTAAACATTAAGGGATGTACTTGGTGGACAATTAACATCCTCCACAACTTGAACTCTCATCTAAAATTACAAGGGGATCATTGTAAAGGATTTTGTACCATTAATCAAATTCCTTGTTGCATTATGTGTCAAGTCGTATATTTATCAAAGTTAACATTCATTTTCCATTGGCATGGGGTGAGGAATTCAATTCTTGGCCTTGGAAACATATACAATGTATAACCATGTGCCCATACCATAATTCTTATGGCATAGGTTACTTATATAGTACACACACACACAAATTACATTTCATTTGCACACTAACCATTGTTTTTGCATGTATAAATGATGAATCCATAATAACAGAAAGAAAACACGACCACGACAACCTAATGCATACTCACCATCATAACCATAAATCATTTTCCACTAAGTTTGTGCATTCAAACAAAACACTCTTAGAATACACGTTAGTTAATACTTCCATTCTTTAATAGACACATAATCAATTATGTTTGTAGGTATCCTAAAGAAGTTAGAAAACAAAGTCATGGTTTCATATCGCACATAACCATAACCATATGTAACAAAATCATCATCACCCTTAACATCAAATTATGAAGACATTGCCACCATATTAAATGCATAATAGAACTATAGTAATCAAGGAAAACCATGATAATTTAGTAATTATGGTAGATAGGATTATCGTATTAAACATGTTGAGCAGATGTTGTCATTGATGTCAAGATGGCGCACAAACATTATGGCGCAAACGTAGAGGAAATGCGCATAATGATTCTTTGTCGAGCATATGTTGTCATTGATGTCCACATGGTGCACAAACAATATGGCACAAAGTTGGCGCACATGTAGAGGAAGTGCGTGGAAGAATTATTTCTACTGTATTATTACAGATCCAAATGAAATGGAACTCCTAGAAGAAATCCCGAAAGGATGATGCGCAAAAGGATTGAAAGAGAAGGGATCAACGACGCAAAAGAAATGATGGAAGTGATTGAGTTTTCCAAGAGTGTGCGCCGAATAGAAGGATGACCCAAGACACAGTTTAGGAGTAAAGTAGATTGCGACAAATTCCCTTTTCCATGATTGCAGAGTGAATCAACACGAAAAAAAAATGTGCAAACATCACAAGGTACCTTGATAAAAGTGACAAGTGACAGAGTGGACTGCGACGAGATGAGTGGAAATTTGGAGTCACTAGGATGAGCTCATAATCTGGTGGGGTGACTGGGTGAGTATGTTGCAAGGCAAGTGCCACAGGTTGAAGACTTGTGATCTGTGTCTTGCATCCTTATTCTTTCTGCATAATAGATGCTTTGTAAACCAGAATGTGAATTACTACGACAATGAATGATTTGGTAAAACAAGAAAGATTTGGTCCATTTTAGTTAGTCAAAATGTCTAGAACAAAAGTTTGTCCACATATAATTAACTGGAATTTGATTTGGCCAAAAGTTGTCCACAATGTAATTTTCATGCGTCCACATATTTTATTTAGACAAAAGTGTAACTAATAGAACTTTGATTTGGTAAAAATATGTCCACAATATAATTTTTATGCACCCATAAACAAGAAGGGGAACTCAAGAAAAATAATTATAAATAGGGATGCGCTCTATTTGAGTGATGCACAGATGAAAAGAGAAGAAAAAGGACATGTAAATGTTCAATGAAAATATCAGATAATTGTTTGTAGAGAAAGGTCCAATTCTGTAAGAATATTTTTAAATTGAATTGAAGGTGGCAGGGTGGTGCTAGGATGAGTTGAATCTCACTAAGGATTGGTGTCCTCATTATGTGCGATAGGTTGGTGCTTGAAAGGATTGGTGTCCTCACTATCTATGACAAGTTGGTGCCTGGGAGGATTAGTGTCCTCATTATTTGCGACAAGTTGGTGCCCGAGAGGATTGGTGTCCTCATTTGCGACAAGTGGGTGCCTGTCAAGCTAAATAATTTTAAATTTTAAGTTGGTTCTTTCAGAAGAACATATAAATATGTTCTGTGGTTTTCTCTTGCATTGGGTTTCTGCGTAAAAATTCTGGTGTAATGTGTTTTCTGTGTTTTTTTTGTGTGTTCTGCATGTATTGTTGTTTAAGTAAGCACGTCTAAATAATCTTAATTTATTGAAAGGAAAGAAAAGTGGAAAATAGATACAATACTGATTCACCTCTCCCCGCTCAATATTGTTGTAAGTTATAACAATTGGTATCAGAGCGCATGTTCATTCAGTAACAACCTAACAACTAAAAGGAAGTTCACACATAAATTATGGCAAGTCGAGATTCTTTTTCTTCAGCCATACCTCTTCTATTCAATGGAACAAATTTTACATTTTGGAAAATTAGAATGAAGATCTACTTGATGTCTCTTGGGATGGAAGTCTGACATAATGTGGTAGATGGTTATAAAATCCTAACTACTCTTCCAAATGATGAAGTTGGTAAGAAAAATTACTACATTACTGCAAGAGCTATGAATTCCATCCAAGGAGGACTTGCAGAAACAAAATTTGCCAAAGTAATGTAGTTGGAATCCACAAAGGAAACATGGGACAAAATGGTAAACAATTATGAAGAAGACGAGAAATTAAAGTTGGCCAAACTTCAAGCTTTCATAATGCAATTTGAAATCCTAAGAATGAGTGGAGATGAAAATGTCGCAGGCTTCTTTCTCAAAGTAGATGAGATTGTAACACTATAAAAGCGCTACGTGAGAAGACTGGAAAAGCTATAGTAGTTCAGAAGGTTCTGAGATCTCTTCCCTCAAGACTTGATGTAAAGGTTTAGCTATAGAAGAAATGCATAAAATATATAAAATTACTATGGATAGGATCTATGGAATTCTAATTGCTTATGATATGAGGACGAGGAAAGAACAACCATATCTAAATGATGTAGTCTTCAAGGCATCAATCAAATCATCAACATCTCAAGATCATGATTCATTAGAACACTTCTCAGAAGAAGAAGAAGCTAACTTTGTAAGGAAAATGAAGAGGGGCTTCGGAAAATATAAATGTATGTTACCCTTCAAATGATTTCATTGTGGTAAAGATGGTCATTTTGCATCTAAATATCCTTTCAAACAAAACAACACCAATGAAAAAGAAAGAAAAGGCAAGGCTAAACCTAGGGAGAAAAAGTCTTATAAAAGGAACAATTTTTATTCAAAAGAGGATAGCAACAACTCTTCAGACACTGAAGAGTAAGAATATGAGCCAGATACAACTCTAGATGAAAACAATTTCATGCATTTGGAACAACACAAATCTGATCAAGAAAAAACATACACAAAAGAGTGTGAAGTTGTAGTAGACATGGAAGGAGAACTTATTAGTGCTTTGGAAAAAATATCCTGACTCAAGAAAAAGAATAAACTAAGAAAAGAACAATTACAACTTTATAAAGAAAAAGACAAAGAGATCATTGAAGATATAGTCATCTTAAAAATCCAACTATAAGAAGCCAAAACAAGGGAAGAAATATTTATAAATCAGATACAAGAAAAATAGAACATCTATGACAAACTAGAAGCAAAAAAGTTGCCTTGAGAAGGGATCTAGAGAAATCCAAGACACAAATGAAATTCATAAAAGGATTTGAAACCCTAGATAACATTCTCATTAATCAGAGATCACTAGATGATAAGACATGCCTAGGATATAAGGAAAATCTGAAAATTGTCAAAGGAGAATCAAGCACCAGCATGTCAACTAGTGAGAAACCTACAAGTTATGCAAATTCTCTCAAGGGTCAGTTTAAAAAGTTGAAAGATAATAAGAAGAAGCAATCAGAAATGGACCATCCTAACTATGAAGATGTTGAGTTTTGGTGTACCTCGGGAAGTTGTTCCTTTGTGGTTTTGCGCCTCTAACCACAAGAGGGAGATGTTTGTACCTTTGTACCTTGTACTTTATGTCTAATTTCACTTTGACTTAGGAGTTCTAAGTCAAAAGTGAAATTAGTCACTTTTAGACAAAAGTGACAATTAATTCAAAAAGTGGGTGAATTAATAGACATAAAGTGAACTTAGGGAACTTAAACCAAAGTGGGTTTGTGAGTGAGATTATTGTGGGATGATCTCAAACTTTTATTAGAGATGGCATGGGGAGATCCTAGCCATCCAAATATTCGGTATCCTTATGGAGGTTTAAGAGGGGCGCATAGGTGCCTTGGAGTATTATTCATTCTTATGTTCACTTGGAGAGTTTGAGAGGGATCATGAGAATGAGGTTGGATGAATTAGTTGAGGGAATCTTGGGTGCCTTCTTCATGGAAGGATTTTTTATTATTTGGGTTGGTTGTCATTGATGTCAACCCTTGAAGAAAGTCCGATAGAAAATTCCGGTAGCACAAAGGTTTGGGTAATGTACCCAAGGTTGTTTGATGGATAATGGTATGATTTTTTATATATTTGCAGGTAATACTATTCCATATGGATAGTACATGTCATGCCATTTCCGGTGGTATGTGGAAAGTCACATAACTCCTCACGGTTAGAGACTTATGGCCATGTGAAGTTGGAGAAAGGTTTGGGTAATGGACCCAAGTTTGTTTGATGGATAATGGTATGAATTTTGATATATTTGCAGGTAAGAATATTCTATATGGATAGTACATGTCATGCCATTTTTGGTGGTATGTGGAACGTCACATAACTTCTCACGGTTAGAGAGTTATGGCCATGTGAAGTTGGAGAACCCTCATGAGTCATCTAGAAGCCCCAAAAGGTCAAAGTAGTCAAAGTGGTTTAAGAGATTTTAGAAGGTAAAT
>SNQJ01S0025114.1:64251-74355 GCA_010110895.2 Picea sitchensis
TAGTAAAATTATCTCCTACATTAATATTACTATTATTCTCAATTATTTTTATATTAATATGATAAAACCACACATTATTTTTATCCAACACACTTTCAATGATTAATTAATAATTTAATTATATTCAAAGATTTGCTATAGGTGTTTCATAAATAACCTAATGTGACCCTTTATGAAAACGATGTACTTGGCTTTTGTGTCAAATACAAGGGTGATGTAATATCAAAGGACAAATCTCTTAATTGAGAAAAAATTCAAAGATTTTGTTTCATATCGAATCAAATTTGTCTATAATATCACTTCACATTTTATTAAATTTCTCCCTATATCACACATATATATCACACATATAAGGGTCGAGGAGATGAAAGTGGGAAACGTTATTTTTATTTTTATAAGGTGCAATGTCATTTTCCAATTGTGATAATTCCATTATGCGTTCACATGTGCATTAAATGGCTTTTATTTAACCTTATTATTTCTACAAAATGCCTATATTGAACACACCCGAATGAGTTCGTTTTGTGGAAGAATTTATATACAAATGATGAATACACATACTAGTTGAAGACAATAATATAAATGAGAGGTTTTTAAGTTATCATGTAGATAAGATTCGTTAATTTTTTTATTTTTTTTTCCAAATGAAAAATTGCTCAATTATATTATAGAATATAATTTGTTCTCATAGACAAGTACATTCAAGGAGGGTTACGACAGATCAAGCAAACTGGTAGAGTCATTCTCCTTCAATTGGATAATTCCAATTCAGAGGAGAGTGAGGGTACCCTGTACAATAAGTCAGAAAATGTCCAGAGACATATGAAGAGTAATCAATGGGAATCAGCCTGAAGCGTGTGCTAATTACTGTAAAAAAACTGACAAATACAAAGATGGCTAGTTGCTAGAGTCTTAGTATATTTTAATAATATGTGTGACGCCCTCTTGGCCATCCAGCCAGTGAGAGTAGGAAATCATACCTATTTGCTTTTGAAGAGTTGTTTTGGAGAGGGTGTATGCTTGTCTGTTGAACTCCTGAGAGGTGTGAGAGAAGAGGAGTTTCTTGAAATGGCACTAGAGTAATTTAATTCGTTCCATCCAAGCAAAGAGGTGTATCGAATGGAGATCACCACTACAATTCAACCACTCTATGATGACTTTTGAGTCACCAATCAGATGGAGGTAATCTATATTAAGTCTCCTTGCCAAGTGTAGGGTGGCCCAGGCACCCAACAATTCTTCCCTTGTGTTGGTGCCCGAGCCACAGTTGAGGGTCCATTTGTAAATAGAATTTCCAGTCAATCTGATCAAGCCCCCTGCACCACACAAAGAACCATTGTGTTGGGCTGCGCCATCGAACCAACCTTTGATAATGTTATCAACAATGTACGAGTTATTAAATAATTTAGTTTTCTCTTTAGAGGGATGAATATCTCGCCAAAGTTAATGCAAGTCAAGTGCTCTGTAAGCCACAGAGTTGCTGGAAGGAGTGGAATTCTCAAAAATCAAAGAGTTTTGGGCTAGCCAAATATGCCAAATAACCACCAGGGGTAGAAGCATGTGTGCACGCTCGCTTGAACACCAGTTGATGAAGCAGTCCGAGATGGAAATCCCTTGCCAAGCCGTTGTGAGCTGTCGGTCAAGACTGATAAAGTTCCAGACTTTTATCGTAAATTCACAATGAATGAATATATGTGGCATTGTTTCTTCATCTTTGTAACAGAGCTGGTAGATGTTCGGGCTGATCTAGCCTTTCCTGAGCAAATTATCCCAAGACGAATTTTTTTTTTATCCACTAGCCAGGTGAATAATTTCACTTTTAATGGAATTTTCCACTTCCAAAGTCTCTTGCGCCAACCTATGATGTTGGGGATGTTTGCAGAGTTAATAATAGTTGAATAAAGATTTGCGACAAAGATGCGTCCAGTGCAGTCTTTGTCGATCCAAAGGAGACGATCCACTCTGTTATGTAAGAATACTCCAGCGTTGTAGAGTGACCCGCAAAAATTTGTCCATTCCACAATTAAATCACCAGCTAGTTCAAGTCTGTTTCTCGAAATCCATCCGGGGATCGATGTACCCAACTGATTGTGGTTCGATGCTTGGTATAGAAAATGAATGCCCTTGTTGTGTAGATGAGCTAAAAGGGACGGGGAGAGGAAATAGGATGGGTCGAGTCCCAGAATATGCTCAGATCCAAGTGTAATGGAGTGGCCTGTACCAGGGTGCCAGTTGATCCAAGCTCTAATCGAGTGTGTCGATTTATTCAATATCCTCCACGTATGTGAGGCTGCTCTGGGGATTAGAGGAGTTGTGAAAAGCCAGGTCGCAACTGTGATGGATGGAAAATATTTGTCTTTGATCACCACGCTCCAAATGTCTATTGAAGTAAGAGCTTGCTAGAGGGTATTGGCAGCCAATGCCGAATTGAATTTGAAGAGATTTTGGAAGCCCCGACCTCCTTTATTTTTTGGTGTTGCTAAGGTTTCCCAATTACAGAGATGTGGCATGCATTTTTCCTGGCATCCCGACTAGAGAAAATTAAAAGTCAATCTTCTGAGTTTTTCCAGGACTGTAAGGGGAATGGAAGCCAGTGCCATCCAATACACTGGCTGTCCTTCAAGGGTGGCCTTCAGAAGTGTGTATCTGCCTTCAAGCGATAACCATCTATTACACCAGTTGTTAATTTTGATTTTCACCTTAGTGAGCATCCATTCCCAATCTGAAGCTTTATGTTGTTTTGCTTTAATGAAATAACCAAGATAATGTAATCCAAGTGATAGGTGCAAAAATTTATGTGGGAAAAAGGCCATAAGTGAGTCTAAAACCTGATCAGTGATATTAGCATGGTGGAAAATAGTCTTATTCCAGTTTATTTGTAGGTCGGTGGCTGCACAAAAAAGGTTTAAGAGGCCATTGATTTCTTGCCATTCTTGCAGGTTATCATTAGTCATAATAAGAACATCGCCAACGAAGAGAAGATGAATGATCTTGACCAACCTGGAGACTTTGATCCCTGTAGTTTTACCTTATGCCTGACTCTTTTTTAGAAGTAGACTTAGTCCTTCCATAGTCAAGATGAAGAGGAACGGGGACAGTAGACAACCTTGACGCAAGCCTCTTTCATTGCGGAAGAAGGAATATGGCTCACCATTAATCAACACAACAAAAGAAGCACTAGTGACACAACTCATGATCCAATCTATTAGGCAATGGCAGAAGCCCAGTTGGGTTAAAATAAGTCTGAGAAAGTCCCAGTCAACGCAGTCAAAGGCTTTCTTTAGATCAAGCTTAAGGATAAGTGTGCAGGATTTTTTGTGGTGGAGGTTGTGGAGGCATTCTTGGGCAGTGCCAATGGCGTCCAGAATTTTCCGACCCTTTAAGAAGCCTAATTGTTCTCTAAACAAGAGGTGGGAGAGGATGGGTTTGACTCAGTTTGCAATAATCTTTGAGATGAGTTTGTAGCAAAGATTACAAAGCGTGATCGGCCTGTAGTCTCCGAAAGAAGTTGGATGGCTTGCTTTCGGAATAAGAATTAAGAAGGTAGAATTTAGGGCCCTGAGAATCTTACCTTGTTGCCGGGAGTCTTCTACAAGTTCCAGTAAGTCTGGCCCCACCAAATCGAAAAAATGCAAATAAAATTCAACTGTCCAACCATTGGGGCCTAGACTTTTATCCTTTGAGAAGGATTTGAGGGCTGCATGTACTTCTTGTAAGTTGCAAGGTATGTTCAAAAGAGTTTTATCCTCTGTTGTTATAGAATGAGGATAGAGTTTTTCCACATCAACTTGGGTGGAAAGAAGTACCTATGTTCTTGCCTTGTAGAAGTTTGTGAAATAAATAGAGGCTACTACTTTTATGTCTTGTTGTGTGTTGTGTTTAGTGCCAATTTCATCTATAATGTGTACTGAATGTGTACTGAATGAAAGAAAGTAATATGAATGAAAGAAAGTAATTTGAAAACTATTAAAAAAAAATGGTCAAATACCACATACATGTACAAACTCTATAGAATGTTGGAAGTAATTCAAAAAGTAGATTAAAGAGTGAATACTACTTATCATTTTGTTGATGTGTACTGAATGAAAGAAAGTAATATGAAAACTATTAAAAAAAATGGTCAAATACCACGTACATATACAAACTCTATAGAATGTTGGAAGTAATTCAAAAGGTAGATTAAAGAGTGAATAATTAAAGAGTGAATACTACTTATCACATTTTAGTGGATCTAATGCAATGGGAGGAGGATCAAATGGACAAGGTGGAACAATATCAAACTTGCACAAGAGTTTCCCTCCATTAAGCTCCTATAAAGTTATTTGTTGCACCATTTATCAAAAGCTCTAAAGGCCAACCCAAATATGGGAGAAAGACTACTTGGCCAATAAATCAACCATTACATAAACTTCAAGAGTTGTATTGAATATGTTAAAAGAACATTTTTTCTCTTACTGGAAGATTTAGGGGCATTGTTTCACCAATGTAGGTAAGGTAGTTAGGTCGAAGGATTACTAGGTGCTCTCTCATTGGTTAAGATTATGACCCACCTTGGTGTTCCATGCCTACGATTTTTGGAACTAAGTGTTGTCATTGTCTTGGAGGTGTCTCAAGGATATAAATTGGCTACAAGTATGTCTATTAATGTTGAGGTCATAAGTTGTCCCAATTCCCATATTCAAGCACTCAATTAATTAGCCAGTTCTTATAACCATAACATGAATAGTGGAAATTGGGCACACATTGCATTCATGGTATAAATTCTTGAGCCAATGATTTTTTTGTTTGTTTGTTAGTTTGTCTATGACATGTGGGACTAATCTGTGGCTAAGAAATCGCAACTCAGGGGCATCTAAGCTGTCAAAATCACCCGGGGATCGCACCCGGCCTGAGCCACACCAACCCTTAACATGGCTGGATTTTTTGTCCCCGTAGGTTTCGAACCAGTGACTTTAACATCACAGAGTGGCTTAACAACACACTCCGTCACCGACTGTCCTACACCTCGGGGATATTCTTGAGCCAATGATTTAACAACTAAGTTAAATGGGATAAATCAAGATGGAAAAAATGTGTTAATCATTGGGATTCTTTGGCTTGGGTGATTTGGGCTTTGGATTCTTCCCTTTTCGAATTGGTGATGGTTAGTTGGTTAAGAATTACTTGATTCTCCTATTGTAGCTCCTCATTATATATTTGCAAATGCACACTAGAAAAAGACCAAGGAGTCATAAGTTATGAAGCCATAGTAAAGTTCTCTTGTAAGTTTGCATTCTACGCACAAAGAACTACAATTTTCATCTACGAATCTATGGAAGCAATGACAACTACTTGTTGTTGGGATTTAAGATGAACAATGTGATGATTGGTGAAATTTAGAAAATCTAGCAACTACAAGGATTGTTGTTGAGCCTATTGCAACTAGTGCTTGTTCATAAAGTATTACTATTGTAGACTAAAGCACTTAAATATGTATTTCTAAAGGATCTAAAGTTGTTGAGGCATGGATCTAGTCTTAATCACAATGATTGCATCCAAACTTAGATGAAAAAAGGTTGATTGTAGTTGATCAACTCTATTAGTAATATGGTAGTGAAAAATGTCAAAGGGACCTGGAGGGTTGAAGGGCAGTAAATTATAACTTTGATCAGTGAGGTTAAGGTTGGGCCAACTAAGGTTATGTTGTGGCCACTACAACCCCCCTTTCATTTTTCTCTTATAAGCAAAAGGAAAGGGGCACCTACTAAATTTGAGCTCTAATGCCTAATCCACCAATACTATAAGCCTACATAATATTTTGTATCCACCTTGAGGGGGTTAGGGGTTTTAGATATGTTTTGATTGTTTACCTTTGAGGAGGTTTGTTATAAACCATATTCTCTTTGATCTTGTACTTTTAAATGTTCTTCATTATACCTTTGATTTATGATGCTTTTTTTATCCTTGTGTGATGAGATTGACAGGTCATCTTATGAGACTTTTTCATTAAAAAATTTTAATGGATTTAAAGGTAGTTGTTGATCCCATCTAATTGCAAGATTTTGATACTCTATTTTATGACTTGAAGAGGATTTGTTTTTAAGGATCTGTCATTTCCTTGTGCATCAGCTTGTACTACCATATCATTACATCATGGAGAAGTGAATCGTTGGTTTGAATGAAGAGCATATTGTTACTTTGTATCTTGTACATGTTGTCCTCATATTCATGCTCAAGATCTCACATGTTAATCAGATTCCTCAGTTTAAAATCCATAACCAAAATCACAATATCTTTTATTGTTTTCAAGAGTTTCACATTAAATACATGCATCTTTCACAACATTTTTTTACAATAGTTGATTGTTAATAATAAGCCAAGATCTTATATGATTGCTTCTAAGGAATTCCTCCTTTTTATTTCCTCATTTTTAGAAAAAACTAGTTCTTTTCATAGAATTGTTATTGCCAAGGGGAAATAATATAACATTTATAACGTACTAACCAATATTTTCTTCCTTGAATAACAAAGATTATTCTTTCTGTGGTTGTACATAACAGGGTTACAAAGTCATGTTATTTACCATATACTTATGCTACTTCAAGTCCTCAAAGAATCATGCTAGAGTAGAAGAGCATGTGCATTTAGTCACAAAACACAGAGGGAACTCAAGAGAAGGACTTCTGATTAATGAAAAAAATGGAAATCTCAAGTGTGACATGGAAAAACACATATTTTTTTTATCTAATTGCTTCAGCTCTGAAATACATATAGGAAGTTCTTAATATTATTTTTCTTGACCATACTTCTCTCTTATTGGATCTTGATTATCATTGAATCCAACATTCAGAATTAAGTTTCATTTGTCTCGAACCTCAATCTGAGTTTGACCTTATCACCATGTAGATTTCCTATTTAATTCATGATTATCCCATATCATAATTTTATTGTATTTTAATGTTTTATTGGAGCCCTGATCGTTAGTGGAACCTTGACTCATTTCAGGATCCAACTATCAGACAGTGATCCATCAAACTTATATTATCAAGATTAAATTCTCGGGTTTTTCCATCAGGATAACAATAGGACAATTGTTCGAGTTTTCCGAAATCCAAAGCCCGAGAGCCTATTGGATGATTTCTATCGAGCTCCTCCTATCGCAAAGTTGGTTTATCCTATTAGTTTGAACTTTCTGAAACCCAAGGCCCAAGGGCTTATAGGATTTCCCTCTTTGAGTTATTCCCGTCGGATGGTCTATTTGCAATAACAAACAAGTTTTTTTAAAGTAAAATCCCGAAGGCCTATTAGGATACCCTTTATTGGATTGACTTTTAATGCATTCCAGACTAGCATCAAGCTCCCTTTCATTCTATGGGTCACCTTACACGGCATTAACATGTGATGAGTTGTATGAAATGTGGCATCCTATCATTGCAAGCTACATGCCACTTGTCTGACCATGGTTGGTGCAGTCTTTATCTCAGTATGACAATCCCTGACTTGACAACTTGCATATCGTCTGACTCATCCTCCCAGAGTCTTACCTGCTCTCGACCTTGTGTGGTCTTGATGTGTCATCCAAAATCCGGGAGTCCAAGTTTTGTTCTATTTGTGCCTTATTCTAAATCTTGGCTCTTGGATATTAGATGTAGTACCTTTTCAAAAACAAATCAGAATCTTTCAGTTGTCACCCTGACATAGGACCTGTTCTCTTTGTGAGTATGATGTGGCATACCCAAGGTTTCTAATTTGGAATACAATGTGTTTGTTTCCTCATTCAGCCTCTCTTTCTGCAATCTTCATGTGGTACTTCTTTTGGGTGTTCATCTTAGTGCTTGCGTGGAATCCACGTGGCTTCCTAGGTGTTATACCCCATGGAGCATATGAATCATGCCTTTCTCCTAACAAGTACCTTCATCTAAATCCCAAATTATGGATCCATGCCTTGACCAAATTCAATCAATACTTGTCACTTTTCCATTCTATTTACTTCCTCTAATGACTACGAGCTCGACAAGTCATTCTTACCTTATGTGGCATCTGTTGTGGCATGTTGTGTGCCATCGAACATGGTGTATGATGTGTCGTCCAGGTTTCCAATTATCTTGTGTTATCCCACATGACTCCCTCTGTGTCATGCTAACTTGTCCTAGCTCATGTGGCATTTGGACATTTGGACTTCCGTATTTATTGCAAAAGCATACACTTTATGTGGATCTCAGACATCCAAAAATCTAGATATTTGGAGTTTGCATGACATGCTTTGTCTCATATTTTGATAAAGTTTGTATAGTTTCATTTATTTTATTTTTATATTTCATTTTTATTATTTTATTTTTATTTTACCCATGGTTTTAAATTTCCCACTTCCCATTTTTTTTAAATTCCTAAGTTTGTATTTTATGATTATTTCAGGATATTTTTATTATTATTTGTTTTTTTTTATTTCCCATAAAATTCGATTTATATTTGGGTTTTATTTATTTTTCATATATATATGTCTTTTTTTCTTTTTTCTTTTTTTAGTTTAATTTCCCAATCCCGACATGTTTTTAATTTCCCTGAAGCCTGAATTTGTGTTTCATTTTATTATTTTATTTTATTTCATTTTTATCACATCGGGCTCTCACCTATTGGGATTTGCATTAAGGAAAACATTTATCATCAAGAATGAACTATTAGGCTCTCAAACATCAGAATTAATATTTTTGGGTTCAAGACTTACCACTTAACCTTTTAGGGCTTAATATATTTTCATACTCAAGACTTACCATTGGATTCAAAAGCCTGATTGGGCTTGGCCTATATTTCTCAACCTTTGCCATCATATTTCGAAGCCGGATTGGGCTTGGCCTACATTACTCAACCTTTTCCATCGGATTCCAAAGCTCAATCGGACATTGGGGTTTGACTTTACATTGGATTATTTTATTATTTTATTATTTTTTATTATTTATAGGAGTTTACTATCGGACTCTCGAGTCTTCGAGCTATCAGATTCAGGCCATAAAAATTAACCATAGCTTTAACTTTTAATTACCGTTGTTGAATTATTTTATTATTTTGGGATTATTATTTTAATTATTTTCGAAATTTGTACTGAGTTATTTTATTTTATATTTTATTTTCCCTTTCGATTCCGGTTCAAAATATCTACACAGGCTCAAGGTTCCATGCCTACCCTAACTCCACACACAAACTACATTGGGGTAGGAAAACAATATAAACTCCTTAGAGTCAATTCCCACAATGCAAGTGGGATAAATATTTAAACTTGTGAGATCAATGGTCCATATTAACCCCATGATGAGATCAACAATTGTTAAGCATTAACTTCAGAGAGCCATAATTCACGTTTCAGGAGGCCAAATCAATCATGAGAGAGCTCGTTGGAAAGATGACGAAGAGAAGAACATGTTGTAAGAACAATTTAAGCCATATTAGCAACATAAATTCTTGAAAAATCAAGAAAAAGGGAGGCACGAATTTGATTGAAAATGGACTATGAATTGTTCAACATGCCATATCTTGAGTTTCAGAAGACCAAATCAAGCACGAGAGGGCTCATTGGAAAAATGGAGCAGTGAATAATATGTTGGTAAAATCGTTTTCTATGGGTTGACCATAGAAATGACCAGAAAATTCAAGGAAAATAGAAGATATATATAAACAGGGTCGAATATATTTCCAATAACTATGACTCATGGACTTCCTACAAAGAGAATTTGACGACTTAAGAGTCTTCTTAAATTTTGGTCATGACGTTCATATTCATTAATGAATATGTATGGAAAATTTCAATATGATATGCACCAAACATGTACAAATAACATGTCACAATAATCCGTCCAAACAACCTATCACAACAACCTGTCTCGTCAATATTATCAACCAAATCAGATCAATCACCAAGACAACTCTCAACCATATGCACAATATCACCAAGATGTGCATCAACCAAGCATAACACAACAACTCATAATCATCTCCAAGGTCAATATGTGCTTCTAATGATATACCAAGACAAGTATGCTACATCATCCATAAACCATGTGTCAACAATACTACTAACAAGTGCCTCCAACCATGTACCAAGTATGTACCAATCATGCATCAACTACTCAT
>SNQJ01S0025115.1:3719-13745 GCA_010110895.2 Picea sitchensis
TTCACAACCTGGGCAAAGTACATATAAGAGTGATGACTCAACCCAGGGTCTTCTTACCGATCTCGATGCAGTACGAATCTAACCATGTGAATAGATGTCCTGATGTTGAACATGGCAAAAACCACTTGATTACCGGTCAATGATGTACACTGTTAACAAGCGTGAGGGAAATCACCATTGATGTCAATGATTCCCAAGGTACTCTAGTACATTCCAACCAATGTGAATGCATGAGATGAAGTCGAACATCCGTGGAATCATCCGATCAGAGGTCAATGATGTAAACCCACTGTCGGACACGAGGAGGCCTGCCATTGAGGCATGCAGGTCCCAAGGTACTAACTGGTTTCTAAGTCTAGTTCCTGGATAATGTGCTGAAGTCGACAGGAATAGACTCCTCGAAGGATGGCCTTGATGTATCCTCGATCAACAACATGAAACTGACACAGAGATGTAATTGGTAGATCAAATGAACATGGACTGACACGAGTATTGAAATAAGATATTTGTGATGGATGACTCTCAAGGCAAATACTTCCCTTGAACAATGAGGCACATAAGCATAAATGTGACATGGACCAAAACTTGATAATGCAGTGGATGTTGTGACTTTCGTCAGGTGACCCAAAGGAGTAAAAGAAACTGAGAGGATTGGCTCAGTGCAGAGGTTTAGCAGATTAAAATGCGTGCAAAGACAAAGAGTCATGTTCAAGGGCGACCGTAAGGGTTACTAGTAATGTTCTCAAAAAACTGCTTGGCTTGCTTCTTTCAATTTTTCCCCCATCCAGATAGACGAGTACCTCTTTTTAATTTAACGAGCTTGAGGAGTGTAACACATGCTTGATATGACTCACCTTCGGTAAGTCCCTCTTCCTTTGTTTAATGAACTGGAAGAAGTAAGGGTTCGATCCCGTATGGGCCCTTCAATGTATGATTGTTTAACGAGTCCAAAGAAGGTAAACTCGGTGGTTTTTCACATTTAGAGAGTCTGAAAACAACTTAAAGATGACTCCAATGTTGTCCTTTTTCGTAATGTTAGTCTCGCAAGGTCGAAAAAGAGATAAATTATCACTCGAAAGACGCCCTTTCAAACCTTTTAACGAGTGGGAAAGGAAGTAAGGTCACTCGGCAATCTTTTCATGTTTAGAGAGTCTGAAAAGAGCTCAAAGACGACTCCAGGGGGTTCCTTTTTCGTATATCCATGAAGGTCCAAAAAAGAGATAAAAGTTTACCTGGTTGCATTCTCATGTATTTACGAGAACGAGAAAGAACAAAGACTAAGCTCGGTATGCCCCCAGCTTGAAAGTTGGGGGATTGACTCCAGAATGATCATCGAAGGTTGGAGACAAGCCCTCCAAGCTTCAATTCATTCACCGACATTGAGGTTGTCACCAATTTCTCTACTATATGGAGAAAAAGGATAAGAGTGGATGAAATGAAGGTTCAAGAGAGGTGATTGTTACATTTTTTAACGAGCTTGACATAGGAAAAGAACTATGCTCAGGGCTCTGGGTTTAATCCCTAGATTGTTGTTTCATTTTTTAACGAGCNCTTCATTGTTCTGGGAAGCTTTGTAATAAAATCAATTGTAACTACTCCCCACTTCCATTCTAGAATTGGAAATGGTTGTAACAACCTAGTTGGATGTCTACGCTTTGTCTTCACCTTATGCCACTCTAGACATGTGGCTATGTAAATAACTACTTCTAACTTCATTCCTAGACAAAAGTATTGGCTTCTTATAGCTACTATTGTGTTCTGATATCATGGGTTCCTAGCATATGGCACATTGTGAGTTTCTCTCAGCATTGTATTTTTTAGCTCACCAAAATTTGATACGTATATTTTTCCTTTGTACATGAGTATTCCATCCTCTTGCACTTCATAATATTTAAATTTCTGTTGTAAATTTCCTCGCTGTAATGTTTCTTTTATTTGTAAATATTGTTGATCCGAGTTTTCAACCTCTAAAAATATATGTTTTAAATCTATGCAGTACATGATGATGGCTTCCATATGCATCTCATGTGCTCTTCTATTGACTGTATCAACCACTTGATTTTCCTTGCCTTTGATATGTTTAATTTCAAATTCATATTCACTCATAAATTCAATCCATCTAGTTTGTCTGTCATTTAATATTGGTTGTCCAAACAAATGTTTTAGACCATTGTGGTCTTTCCTTATCTCAAATATTCTCCTCATGAGGTAATGTATCCACATTTTTAGTGCATGTACAACTATTTCTAACTCCAATTCTTGTGTAACATAATTCTTCACATGCTCCTTTAATTTTCAAGACTCGTAGAACACCACATGATCCTTTGGAGTGAGGACTCCACCAAGCCCTTCCTTGCACACATCAATGCACACTACAAAATATTCATCAGGATATACAATGTTCAATACTGACACACTTGTCAATATATTTTTCATCTATTGAAAACTCTCTTCACACTTGGAAGTCCATTCAAATTTCACTCCCTTATTTTGAAAACAAGTTATTGGGATCACAATCTTTGAAAATCCTTTTATGAACCTTTGATAATAACTGGAAAAACCCAAGAATGATCTGACCTTTGTCACATTTCATTATGTTTATTATCCTCTAATGGCCTCTATCTTCTCAAGATCCACTGCTATCCCATCTACTAAAATAATATGCCCCAAGTAGTGAACCTTCTTTTGATAAAAGATGCACTTATTTTGGCATACAATTTATGTTCTTTTAAAACCTACATCACCATTCTTAAATGTTTCTCATGATCCTCTTATTTATTTGAGTAGATGACTACATCATCCAAGAAAATAATCACAAACTTGTCTAGCTATTCCTTAAACACTCCATTCATTAGGCACATGAAAACAACTGGGGAATTTAATAGCCCAAATGGAACTACCATAAATTCATAATGCCCATATATTATTCTAAATAATGTCTTGATGATATATTCTTCCTTTATCATCACTTTATGATAACCTGATCTATAGTCGTTCTTGGAAAATAATCTTACACCTTTCAGTTGATTAGATATATCATCAATCTTTGGAAAATGATATTTGTTCTTGATGGTGACCTTATTCAGTTGCCTGAAATCAATGCACAAACTCAAGGTGCCATATTTGTTTTTCACAAA
This sequence comes from Picea sitchensis, assembly GCA_010110895.2. Lineage (NCBI taxonomy): Eukaryota > Viridiplantae > Streptophyta > Pinopsida > Pinales > Pinaceae > Picea > Picea sitchensis. The sequence continues at coordinate 6,857 of SNQJ01S0025115.1, forward strand.
AATCTCAGGGGCACCCCAAGGTGACACACTTTGGTGTATATACACCTTCTTCAAAAGTTATTCAAGCTACATTTGCAACTCCTTCAAATCAGGTGTGCCCATTCAGAAGGTGTCTTGGACACTACAACAACTCCATGCACTAAATTTATCGAGAGATCAATGTCTCTATTTGGTGGAAATCTTGGAATTTCCCCCAAAACATCTTCAAAATATCTTAAGATCAATGGGTGTTCAATACTTTCCACTTTATCTATAGATTCCTCTTCCATATGGGCTACAAAAATGTGACATCCCTTCCTGAAACTCTTTTTTACTTGCATGGATGAAATTTCTCCAACAACTACAACTCTTAGAATGGCTTGAACTTTTCCTTGTTTCCTCTCTTCATCAAGACAAATTATTGTCTTGTTGTAACAATCTAGGACAACATGGTGTTTTTTCCAACCAATCCATTCCAAATAGACAATCATATGAACCCACTAGTATGATGTCAAAATCTACCTTTGTGATGATTCCATTCATATATCTTGGAAAATATTTAACCAACTCATTAATTTTCCTCTTATCCCCCGTGGATAACTGAACTAACCAATATTTATTGTGCTTACTCCTTTGTAAGTGAAATGTTTCAACAATGTTATAGTTTATGTAACTATGGCTAGCTCCATAATCAATAAAATTTTCTATGGGATGATTATCAATCTTACCTTCCACTTATATCATGGGGGATTGATATTCTTCTTGCTTGTTGCCCAAGGTGATATAAATCCTTGTCTTCTCCCCCCCCCCCTTGTTGTAGGTGAATCCTCCTGAGAACAAGTGGATTCCATATTGGTCTCTAAACTCCTAAGGCCAAGACAGAAGGTGCTTAACATGGACATTGACTTCCTTTTATATCTAATCAAGCTAATGGAAGAAAGATAAGGAGAAATATATGTACCTTATGAATGATATTTGTGCTTGCAAAGTCCAGGCTGATCCTCGATCTTGAGCTCCTTAATAGGTCCTACAAAACAAACAAAGATACAATGAATTCCTACTCTACTGAGATTAGCTCTATCATAGATCTATCTACTGCAAACAAACTTATATGGAACAAGTACAAGTTTGAAAGAAACATGCCAAGCATTGATTATATTAATGAGAACAAGTAAAAGTAATTACAATCCTTTGAATGAAGGTGCAACGGCCTCTTCCAGTTCTCCTTGTCCAACCCCTTTGCTCAATCAATCTCCACTGATTTATTTGATGGCATCTCACTCATGAGATCATAACTTTGATGTAATTCTCAATTGTCATTGTCCAATACCACTTACAGGATCATATGTTTGGTATCAATCTCAATTCTCCATTGTATCTTTCACCATGAGAAAGCCTCCTTATATAACCTTGGAGAGGTCCAACCACTTGAGATATATTTGGGATAATTTGAGGATTCCTCTCCTTCAATTGAGAATCTCCCCTAAGATCATTCCTTGATCATCTATTCGAATCCAACTACCTTCAAAAATTGAGGGATTCTTCCCTTATTTGCCTCAACAAACCCAGAATTTGCTAAAATGAGGGTAGTGCTTCCCCATAAGTGTGCACAAGGAACTCAAGCACTCCCCCAAAGAGGCTCAGGGAGCGCCAACACTCCCTGACAATGGGTAGGGGAGCGCTCCTCTCCAAAATTCATTTTTTGAGTGGTTTTTCCAATGGAAAAGGGCTTGTACTTCTTGCCAAGTGATTTTTCTTCTTCCAAACTATCCTTTGAGGTGTCTTAAGTGTCTTCATGATGTTGTTATGGGAACGACATAAAAAATATGGCAACATACTATTTTTGAGACTTGCAACACTTATAGTCAATATGCGACACTTGTAGACAAGATGCGACACTTACAACACTCGTAATGACGACACTTGTGACACTATCGAAGTGAGTAATTTTGAGGTGTAACACCCCCATATCTTCAACTATTTTAGCCTCCTGAATATTTTCGACAATCCTCATTCTATCTCCTTTGTGAGGGCAGTCCTTATTGGGTTGTTATATTCTTTGCAGTTAAAGTTGAAGTCGAGGTGGATCAACAACAGATCAAGAGTCGAGGTAGATCAACAGTAAGTTGAAGGTCAAGGTTAGTCAACCGGGTAAATTAGAAGTCAAAGGTTGAGGCGGTTCAGTGTGGTAAAGGAATAAAAAACAAGTCAAATAGGTCAATCAACAAGATGTTGATAGGAAGACATATGGCGACCGACTAAAGATTGAATGAAGGCCGATTGGTAGTCGATTGGTAATCTGACTTGGAGTCATCTGTAACATAATCATAATGTTGGTTGTGGAGCCTGATTATATTATTGATTCAGAGGTATTTTTTTTCAACCATGTTTATACCCCATGAAGACTTTACACCCTGGAAGAATGTACACTCCTCCATGCGGGGGAGTGCAGAGCGGGGTTACCCCCTCTGCGGGGTTTGGGGGAAAGCAGGCCCCCGAAGGAAAAATTTCCTTGTAAATGTATATTTTAATTTCATTGCAAATCCGAACCATTAATTATAAGGTCGCAGATCTGATGCTAAAATTTATGTTAGGGTTTTTCTCCCTAGAAGGCAACCCTCTTTTATGAGGGAAATGTATTGCAACTATGTATCATTGCGAATATTGTATTCTGAGATAGGATACTATGAGAGAAATAAGAGGAAGTTACAACATGTGTGTTGTAGGTTGTATCCCTTCATTTGATACATAATAATAAAGCAAGGACCTGGAAATTTATCTGGTGGACGTAGCCGACACTGTGTGAACCACATATATCTGTGTCTCTATTGTATTTTGTATCTTCTATGTTTTATTTCTTCATTTGTTTTATTTTATTGCTCCGCGATCCTGTTTTTATAACAACTGTTATCAGAGAAAAAGGTAACTTTCAGTTAAAGAGGATTCCTGATTTGAGTGGGAGAAATGGAGGAAGATGTAAAGTTTAGGGTTGAGAAATTTAACGGCCAAAACTACTAGTTATATAAGATGCAAATGGAGGATTATTTGTATCGGAAAGATCTATTCCTACCATTGGGTGGAATAGAAAATAAGCTGATGACCATGAAGGACGAAGAATGGGAGGTTCTTGACAGAAAGGCACTAGGAATGATATGGTTGATCCTGACAACGTCGATGGCTTTCAATATTTCGAAAGAAAAGACAACAAAGGAGTTGATGGATGCATTGGATAAATTGTACGAAAAACCCTCGACATCCAATAAGGCATTTCTAATGAAGATATTATTTAATATGAAGATGTCAGAAGGTGGGTCTGTTGCAGATCATTTAAATGAATTTAATATGGTTACTAATTAACTAAGTTCTATAAAAGTGGACTTTGATGATGAGGTCATGGCTCTTCTAATATTGTGCTTATTTCCAGAAAGTTGGAACGGCTTGGTCATGGCTGTAAGTAACTATGTCTCTCATTCAAACACTTTAAAATTTTATGATGTTGTTGGTGTTATCCTTAGTGAGGAAATGCGACGGAAAATCACAAGTGAGACATTGGGTAATGCGTTGAACATGGAGAAAAGGGGAAGACAAAAGGATAGAGGAAAGGGCTCAGGGAACCATGGGAATTCTAGGAAGGGCAGATCCAAATCCAGATTTGGAAAGATAGAGTGCTATAATTGTGGGAAAAAAGGACATCTGAAGAAAGACTATAGAGCTCCAAAGAAACAAAGAGATGGACAGGAGGAGAAAAATCAGGAAGCAAATGTAACAGGTGATGTGTTACAAGATGCTTTGATTCTTTCTATAGATAATATTTTTGAGTCTTGGGTAGTAGATTCAGGGGCTTCATTTCATGCCACACCCCATAGAAAACATTTTCTAGATTACGTTCAAGGTTATTTTGGACAGGTTCATTTGGGTGATGATGCACCATGCAAAATTATTGGAATGAGAAAGGTAAAAATAAAGAAAAGGAATGTGAACCAATGGTTGTTGAAGGAGGTAAGACATATTCCAGATCTAATGACAAATCTAATTTCAATAGGGTAGCTGGAAAGTGAAGGTTGTATATCCATATTTACAGATAAGGTGTGGAAGGTCACCAACGGATCATTGGTGATAGAAAAAGAAGATAAGGTAGGTACATTGTATTTATGTACTGGTAATACTGACACTTTTATCTCTTTAGATTCTACATGAGTGGATACAACACTGTGGCATCATAGGCTTGGACACATGAGTGAGAAGGGGATGAAAATACTTCACAAAAGAAATTTGTTTCCAGATCTTAAACAAATTGATTTGGATTTTTGTGAGCATTGTGTTTATGGAAAACATGAGACAGTCAGATTTATCAGAGTCGGAAAAGAAAAAAAAGAGTGAAAGGTTAGAGCTTGTGCATACAGATGTATGGGGACTAACTTAGGTATCATCTCTTGGTGGATCTCATTATTATGTTACTTTTATTGATGATGGAACTAGAGACACTTGGATTTATTGCATTCGACAAAAATATGATGTTTTTGATACTTTTAAGAAATGGAAAGCTTTGGTTGAGAATGAGACAGGAAAAAGGTTGAAGTTGTTACACATCGAAATTACTCACTTTGATAGTGTCACAAGTGTCATCATTACAAAGGTCGCAAGTGTCACATTTTGTTTACAAGTGTCGCAAGTGTCAAGGGAAGCATACTGCCATGATGCCTATGTCGTGCCTGTAAACGACATCAGGAGGACACTTGGCACATGTCAAACACTTGATTTAGAAGAGCAGGAAAGGTTAACTGAACTCATGAACCTTTTTCCATCTGAAAACACTCAAAAAACTAAGTTTTTGGAGGGTATCGCTCCCCTATAACTATCTCAGGAGTGCTGGCGGCCCCCCATAAGCCATCATGGAGCGTTATAGCGCCACATCGACCCTTTTGCAGGAGCGCTCCTATCCTCAGGAGTGCTAGCGCTCCCCTATACACTACTAGGGAGCGTTATAACACTTTGAGTTCCCTTTTGAGGGAGCGCTACCTATTCTGGGCAGTAGTTAAGTTGTTGAGATGAATGGGGGAAGGATCCTTTCATTCTTGGAAGGAAGTTGGATTCAAATCCCTAGTCTAGCCATGATCTTAGGGAAGATCCTTAACTGAAGGAGGAAAATAATCAACTTCCCCAAGGATATCTCAAGTGGTTAAAGCCTCTCCAAGGCTATATAAGCAAGCTTTCTAATGGTGAAAGGGGACTGGAAAAGAGAGAATCACACCAAACTTATGATCTCATAAGTGGTGTTGGAACATAGATGATTTGGGAGCAAGAGACCTATGATCTCATAGGGAGCAATCGGTGAAGCTATCATCATTCAGATCATGGACCTTTTGAGCAAGAGGTAGACAAGGAGGACTTGACAAAACTACTGCAATCCATCTACGACTGTAAGCAATGTTTTGTCCCCATTAATATAATTTGCTTGTCCTGTTTCTTTCTAATTCATGTTTAATCTCATATGAATTTGTATCTTTAGTAGATATACCTATTTCAGACTAATCTTGATAGAGTAGGAAGTGGTCATACTTTGTTTGTCTACAAAGCTTACTGAAGAGCGAAAGATTGGAGCTCAACTCGGAGCGTGCAGGTACAAACACTGGTAAAAGGTGTTTCTTTTCTCCTTCCTTCTCCCACACTAGTCCACTTAAATATAAAAGTAAGTCAATGACCATGATAAGAAATTTTTGTCTTAGAGTTAAGAGTCTAGCTCTTTGAGGAGGTCTACCTGTCCACAGGGAGATTTTCCTTCAACAGAAATTGGCGACTCCACTGGGGAAGAATCGAATCGAAACTTTTGGTTTTGATTTTTCCTCATAAGACCTTATATTTCCCTTTGGTTGTTTTTTGAACTTGTTCACCTCTTCATATCTGATTTCATTTGCTGATTGACTCTTTACCCCATCACACTCAGCTTGACTGTCAAAATTTGATTCAAATTTTGGGTTTTTGGACATTTTTATGAGTTTTTTGAGCCTGGTGCCGCCCTGCCCATGTTAGCAGAGTGCCATCACTCCCTGGAAGTGTTAGACAGATCTTTATAATTCTCTAGTGGCCCTTATACCAGAGCGCCAACCCTTTTTTCCCAAAATCTCTTCAAAAATTCCATTTTTTGGAGGTCCAGACCCTGTTTCTTCACTTGCTGAGCTGCTTTGTGATTCATGATTCTTACTTTGACCTTTGACATGCTTCCTCTTGAGAAGTAAACACATTGTTGTTCATATTTTATGCCCTTCTCCCTTATTTTTGAGTTTTTGTTATTGAGAGCTTGAAATCAATCCGCTGCTTTCTTCTCTCCTATTCCACTGAGCGAGAACTCTAGTGAAGGACACCAAAAGTCTGTGCCTCTTCTCATTTGGTTCTTTGAGGTCATCTTGTCCAATCTCTTTCTCCTTCCCTTTGCATTTTTGGTTTTCTTTCTCTTGTTTGATCGCAAGAAGGGTGTGTTGTTTGTGCGAATTCTGCATATTCTTGTCTGAATCTCCTTGATCTGAAAGGGTAGTTGGGAGAAATTTTGCATTGAGTTGATTATCATTCGCATACAAACGACAAAATTACATATTAGTGATTAGCTTTCATATTAGTTTTCATTTCTGAAATTTTGTAGCATCATATTGGATTTGATTGAGAACAAAATTGATTGAGGGCATTCCTTATCAAGTGTTTGATAGTGAAAATGACTCTTCCTCTTTCCCTTAAATAGGTATTCATTGAAAAGAAATAATTGCTTATCATAATTCATGCATATTTTTGGGAATTGAGTCATCATTCCATCAGTTTCACTTTCATACACCCTCTGAGTAAACAACATCCATTAAAATCAACGCTTAACTAAAATTTATCAGACTTTTTACATCTTTGTTAGCAAACCTACATTAGT
>SNQJ01S0025115.1:18813-30071 GCA_010110895.2 Picea sitchensis
TAAAGATAGTAAAAACATATAGTCAATTTATTTTCCTTTTCTTCTCTTTTTTATATATTTATATATATGCCAAAAACACGAGTAAAACAAAATTACAACTAACTATAAATGCATATGATAAATCAATAATTGGAAATAAGTAAATGAGAAAACGCAATCAAGATGCATGAAAAGAAACGCACAACATGACCTACAACTATCTAAAACCTAACTAAGGTTGACAAAATCAAGTGTCAGTTGGGAAATATGGAGTGAGAAGTTGCCCATCAATTGGAAAAGGTAACTTCTCTCCATCAAGTTTGATCAAGTAAAATGAGTTCTTATCAACCTTCCTTTCAAATCTACAAGGAGCAATCTATAGACTACCAAACTTCTCATGAACACTTGGCCTCTCTTTTCTCTTGTCCCACAGAAGTACAAAGTCTCCTTCTTCAAATTGTCTCTATCTTGTTTTATGATCAAATACCTCTTTGATCCTATCTTGATTTAATTTTGTTTGATCAAAAGCATGCCTATGAGGCTCATCTATCTTCATCATTTGATCAGTCATTCCTTTCAAAATCTTCTCTCCCTGGTTAATTAGATGATCAAAATATAAAATATATTGTGGACAATACATTACACCAAGATACCACTTATCATTATCGGGATGGCCATTCTTATGTAACCCTAAGACTTTACACTCTCATTAGTGGCTAAAGCTTTCGCCTTTGTCTTTGTATCATATTCTTGATTCTTAGGTTGTGCCAGGGCATATGTTTTCTTATTATCTTCATTATTGTGTGGGAAATCATCGTCAATACTCTCTTCAAAAGCAAAAGGAATAATAACAAAGTCTTGGGAATGATCAATATTAGTAGAAACATGTGAAGGAATAATATGTTCTTCAAAATTCTCATAAGGTTCCTCACATTGATCTTCTTCTAATGGAACTGTTATCGTACAATTTGTACTTGTCCAAAAGGGAAAGGCAAGTGGATGATAAATTGGCGTAACAGGAGGTTGTCCTATCACTGTCACCTAAATAAGGCACCTCTTTCTCTTTAGGGACGATAGCCTAGGGGAGACGTCCCTGGTGACCTGGGGGTTTGAGAAGGCAAAGGTAAAGGTATCAAGAAAATTTGTCCCCTCTCACAAGTCACACCGATCAGAAAGTCCCAAAGGTTTAATAATGTGAAGCAAAGATATGCTTAAGTGTACCTGCCTAGAACAAGACAACAAGAAAACACTATTTTTTCAAGTAACAATTGATGTTAGTGCTTCGTAAAACCTTGGACTTTTCAATGAAAGCAATAAGTTGATATAAGATGAAGCAAACATAAATTTATAACAGCAATAAATATATGATGATAGCTTCACAAGTTATGCCTTAAACAAGCTTCAAAATGACCCAAAATGATAACCTAATAATGGCAATATACTAGCACTTGTCAGAAGCTAATAAGGCAATGTAAAAAATCAACTTTAATAATTGCTTTTAGGAGCTTTTACTGCTGCAATATATTGTTGTAGATTACTTTTGTAACATCAGCAAGTATGTTAGTAAATTAGTCTAATCTACGGTTAGGAATAGTTAGTAAAGAACTTGAGGTACAGGGTTTAAGGGTTGTTATCATCAATCAATCAAGTACAAGGTCTAAACTAGTGTCTTTAGGGCTAATGGAATCACTTTTTGCAGTGGAAATATTGAAAGAAACAAATGGTAATATCTGAACTAAGGATAAGAGGGATGATGGTTGAAGTGTTGGTAACTCAAGGCCTCAATCACCAAACCCTAGAAGGAAAACGGCTACTAGGAAGTAGGTAACCCTAGGCCCTAGTAGTTTTCATTCTTCTTTAGCTCAAGCTTGAGGTAAATAGAGGCTTGATGAAGCAAATGATGTTAGAGTGCTACAATGGTAAGGTTGTAGCACATGCTTCAATGGATAGGTTTTCTAGCAAAATCTAGTAGGTGAATAGCTATTGAGATAAGGACAATAACATGTGCTTAATCTCCTAGGGTTTTAAACTAGAAATTTCATAATCTTAATAGAATGCAAAGTAAAGATACTATAACCATTCAAAGGAAAGAAGAATTGCAAAATTTCACTTACATTCACCAAGAATAATCTAGAAAATGCCCTTGTTGAAGACTTTCCACCAAGAAAATGCCAAAAAACACCAAGACAAGCCTCCTCCAAGAGTTGTGCTTAATTTCAACCAATAAGTCTTAAGGAGGATGAATTTCAGACCTCAATTGTGCGAGTGAAAGAATGATGAAAAAATACAAGGGATTACTCCCTTATTTATACAATCCAAATGACCTTTAATTACAAAATTAGGTCAAAAAGGCTGACATGGCCAGCTACATCAAATATCCAGTTTTTTACATAAAATTGTCAAATAAAACCCGAATTTTATCCTTTTAGGGTGACGTCGTGGCCCTCCTAGGGTGACGTTAGCCTTCTTGCTGAAAGGTTAGCCCTCCAAGTGAAACGTTGGGGCTCAAAACCCCTCAGGAACTGCCACACGTGCCAACCAAAGCCGTCCTCAAGCTGGATACCTCAACTAGGTGATGTCAAGGCTTTGAATGATGACGTGAAGGGCCTTCAAGGGCCAACGTCATGGTGGGAGGGCAAGACCCCCCAGGGTCCAAGCTTGCCAAGTTGTCTCTGGTGGAACGTCCTCCTCTCTCTTTGGTGCAAGCCTCTGGCACATGTCTAGCCCTACATGGGGTCTCATTATCCATCTAGTGGGATTTTAGCCATATGGAGGTCTGAGTTGATCATCTCCCTATATGAACATGTTCGTCGAGCGTGGTCCTACAACAACAAAAAGTACACCTTCCATGGGCTCATAAGTCACATGGATTATAGCAATGTCAATCACATCTAATAATCAAGTTACCCAAACATGTGCAAAGAAACCCCTTTCCCAGACAAGTGCTCAAAGACGTTATGTTATTCTACAAGCCAGTTTTGGAGAGGGTTTCAGGACGTCCTATTGGGCTAATTCTCCTTAGGTGTGGAATTTTTCCAGGTGAAAGACCAATCTAGGTCATGTAAGTGCATGAGATGGTATGGGGATGTTTGGGCAAGGGGTGCAGTGATGATAGGGAAATGTAGGGATTACCTGTCGATGCCTCTGAAGAGGGTGAGTTGCACCTTATCATGGATGCAAATGTTTGTTAGCCCATTCAATGCATTTTTACTTTTTTATCTTATTGCTTTTTCTTTCAAGATAATAGTTGGGGGACATTACCCTGGCGTGGTGACCAGTGATGACAATGTTACCCACAAGCATTTCACGGAGATGAGAAGGTTGGCTCGTGATGAGACCCCCTTTATCTTGGCTATGCCACCAAGAGCCACTACCCTGGCATGGTGACCAGATGAATAGTAGTGTCATATTGCTACATGCCCATGTACCTAATAGGTTGGCTCATGATGAGACCCCCTATCCACCAACTAGGTCTTGAGTTGTATCTTTTTATGGGTCCCCTCTTTTTTCTTTCTAAGAATCCTTTTATCGCTTTCTCGAGGATCCTTGGGCGAAGCATCTCAAGATTTGATCTTTTGTCTTTTATATTTTTCCAGCTACTTTCACCCTTTGGGCCTTTAGCCCCTTCTTCCCACAAGGCAAGGTACAACCCTTTGCTAGCTTGGAAAACCCAATGCTTGAACCAATGCAGGGGATAGATGAGAGGGAAGATGATGAAAAGTGATAAGTATGGTGGGAATGGATGATGAGATTTCATGAACCCACCCAGTGGCAACTCACTCCTAAGGGAACCAACTTGCTAGGGCATTTTTTCATCCCCCCAGGTATGTACAAGTCAAAAGGCATAAAGTCTAAGCACATGTCATGAAACAAAAGAGAATTAAATGCACATATTCAAATGTTTTGATAATCATAGTGACACATACCATGATACCCAGACTCATTACCTCATGGAGCAAGACCCACTACTGCTTCAGGACCAGGCCAATGGGATGGATGTTGTTGATGCTGACAGGATGGAGGCATTGAAGAAGAAGGATGGGCCCTCCAGGGCTAGGCTCAAGTCAATATGGCTCTCGGTACTCCATGTCTAGGACCTGTGGGCCTCGAGACATAATCTCCTTAGTTATCCCTAGGCTAGGGGATAACAGGAACTATGGAAGTTGTACACGTATCTAATTCTTCAAATTCACCATCACTCCAATTAAATTCATCCACACGAACACTGGGATCTTCTACTTGGTTTTTAACAACATGTTTCCTATATAGAGTGATAAGGTTCCATCATTGGTCGAGATGGTTGCGTAATATACGTCCATTTGGATATTACCACCCAATGTTGTATCCCAATTTCTATACAAAATTATTCCCCAAGCATCAGGCACATTTATCACTACAACATCCATCAACCTGGAGATATCAGGATAGATAGCTAGGTAAACCCTAAGATCCTTAATCAAGCCACATACCTTGATTGATTTTGAATCAATCTCACATACATTCATGTATGGCCTTGTTGTGTCCAACCCGAATTCATTCATAACTTTTAAAGACATCACAATAGTGGAATCCCCATAATCTAACATACAATTATGAAGGAGGAGGTTATTCATTACCAAGGTGATAAAGAAAGGTGTATGTCCTCCATTATTTCAATGATAATCCATGGTTTGCAATACAATGGGAGGGTCCTCATGTTTCATGGTAAGAAACTTTATTATTGTATCCCTTTGAAAAGGAAACTTAATCAATCCAAAGAGAGGTATAGGAACATTAATTTTTTCCAAAACATTTGTTACATAAACATTAAATTGTAAATCACCATTCTTATGTGATGTTGATGGAGGAGTAGGGTTGGTATCTAAAGGAAAAGGGTATCTAGTCCACTTTCTGGGAGGAGGTTGAGAGTCATTAGTGTGAGAACCTTCATGTGCTTTATTTCTTCTAGAATATTTCAAGTACATCTCTTTCCTAATATTCTCCTTCGATTCTTCATCCATGGCATTCAACATCTCTAACCTATCTATCCTATCAACATCCCTACTCTTTTGCTTGATTTGATCTAATCGTTCACTTGTAATAATGTAGGTTTCTCCATGAAAAGCATGGATAGGATCCATATGTTCAACAAGATTCATTGGTTCACAACTATTAGAATCTTCACCTCCCATGTGGACTTGATTTCCAAGGCATTCACAATCTCTATGAGACTCATTGCAATGCAAGAACCAATGGGTCTCTTCCCTGTTAATCATATCAAATGGGGAAATGGTATTAGGAACTCTTTGCTCAAGAGGTGGTCTACTCCTATTCCATCCTTGATTTCCTCTAGGTTGTCAATTGTTATTGTATTGAGGTCTAGGAGGAGAGGATTTTGAGTTTGACCTTTTTGTCTTTCCAAAATGGTTAACCTATTCATAATATTTACTTGGGAGTTCAAAATATTAGTAGTCATTTGGTCAATTTTTGTGCAAGATCCATCTCACATCACTTCATCAGGAATATGATTGGCATTGTTCATAGCCCTAGGTTTAGTTTCAGCCTTATCTCGTGGTGCATTAAAAGGTTCTACCTCAGAAGCTAACATATTCTCTTTGATCTTGGTAGCCCACTCTTTAGCTCTTTCAAGGCGCTCGGGAAATTTATCTCTTAGCATGAAACCAAATTTCCCAATGAACGCATTGGTATATTGTAAAAGAATGGCATCATCCCTTAGTTTGAGTTCATTAGGAATTTTTTCTACAAGGTTATCAAACCTTTGGTCCAATTCTTTCATGGATTCATTATCCTTCTTCTTGATCTCATGGAATTGGGTTATCAAAAGTCTACCATTTTTTCTTATAGCCTATCTTTTCTTAAAAGCATCATGGAACGCTTGCCAAGACTCAATACTCTTCTCGTGAAGATTATTATATTGTGATCGTGCATCTCCTTCTAAAGATACAGAGAAGAGTTTCATGACCACATAGTCGGCTTCATTAGAGACAGGATGAGGTTCAAAAACATCTTAAAATAAAAAAAGGTGTTGTTTAGCAGTAATGACATTGTTGCAAGAAAACTTGGGTAACCATTTATAAAATTTATTAAGCATGTTATGAGGATAACCTTGGATTCCGAACATGTCAAGTGCATTCTAGGTATTGGTAACCCATGGTTGCAAATCCATTGGAGTTACTATAGGAGGATTACTCAAGAGATTTATTATCACGGGAGAAGTTGGAAGAAATCTTCATCTTTTATAGGCTTTAGGAGAATTAGTGTATCTATTAAATGTTCTTTGGTTTGGAGTTCCAACCCCTAGGTTATCTTGTTGTGGAGTCGTCAAATGAGCACACTAGTCGTCACAATGTACCTTTGTTTTTTTTACAATTAACCAATTTCTTGATTGCAGATGTGGGGTCCTCCCCTCATTTCTATTTACCTTTCCTTAGCCCCACAACCCTGCATCTTACATTTCCACATACTCCAAAATGATTCTCATATTTTTGCAGACCGCAAAATCAACCTTTCTGGTACTTAGTTTATTTCTTGATTGCAGATATGGGAATCCCCTCATATCTTCCCTTTCGTTCCCCACATCCCACATTTATGAAATCAACACAATGCACTTTTCATCCCTCACTTTACACCTCCATACTTAACCATTTTCCATACACCTCGATACAATTTCACCATTCCCAATGACATTTTTTTCCCATCACCACATCAATTACCACTCATATGAATTGAATATCGTTATTAAGTTGTGTGATTTTCATAAAAGCTATGCCATAAATCTAAAATCAGACCGTGCAAAATGTAACTTCGAATTAAGAGCTACAACATTTGATAATCAAGGCAATGCATGGAAAAATTAAATAAGAAATTAAAAGCCATGTTGTAAAAGATTGTATTGACAAAGGCACCACCTATTCACAAAAAAAGAAAAAGTTTTTGTAAGATATTTCAAGTAAAAGGAAAAAATTATATTGTGGTGATATTGTCAACACCTTGGGATGAGAAGATCACCAGTTTCAATGGTCACGGGCCTACAAGTGGTCCTTAACTCTCCCATCCGAAGAAAAGAAATCGAACAAGGTGTGGACCTCGAGTATTGCATTAGTTGGATGTGTGCTAGAAGTAGTTGGGTTTAAAGAGTTGGTCCTCTGGTACGTTGACAAATTTGACACTGAAAGAAGAGTTGTTTAGATACAAGGGAAACCATCGATCTCTTTAGCACCTTCAGTGTTCAGGAGAATGTTGAGACTTCCTTACCCTACCCTAACATTCAAAAATGTTGAAGCTGATGATTTTCTTAAAGCTCACAACGAGGGAATGGAGTTCCTTGAAACATTACTTAAAATCCCTACCAACGACATTGATGCTACCCAGGTTGAGGTATGCTCTTTAAAATATCCATATAAAGAATTTGCTTGGTTGTTTGTCAGAACAATTGGATAGGATTCCATGGCCTCAATGCAAAAGTATATTGTATATATTATCTATCATTCAATGAATGAAAATGTTATAATTGACTGGGCCCGAATTAATTCAAATGATATTTTGTTTCAGTTGGGAAGCCTTAGAAAGACCAATAAATTTTACATGACTTCCTATCTAGTTTATGCTATCATTTATTGCCATATTTTTTAGGACTTGCCCAAAGCTAAGAATGTAGACTTCAAGAAGGATATAGTTTCTGATGTTATGGAGGCACAAGGACCCATACAATTTCTATAAAGTACAAAATGGCTTCTTGTCATCTTTTAAGAAGATGATTCACACTCCCACCATGTCCAAACTATATTTAAAATCTACATCCTTTCTGTCATAGAAAGGAGTTTTTGAAACTATGGAATATTTAATTTTTGTTAAACTTTATGGATTTCAGGGGAAACCCTCTCTAATGCCATTTAATGTTTGTGATAGACTTTTCGTTGGTGAAGTATGCAAACAATGCAAATATTGTGCGCATTTCTTCAACAATAAAAGAAAAAAACAATTCATCCCCTTGTCATGGAAAGTTGGAGAAATGTTTGTGAAGAACCTTTCTCATTTAGATGAATACACAACTCAATTTGACTAGTTTAATTTAAAATAATTTCAGGCAATTCATGATTTCGACCCTAAGAATTTTTTTCCAGCACACATGTTTTCAATTGCATATTGATCATCATTTAGCAAGTCTATGCAACTAGAAGGAGGGGGAGACAATCAAAATATTCTTGAAGCATCTCCTGGAACCATCTTAGACGATATTGAGGTGTTGGCCAACACCAATGAATACTATAAGAAATGAGGTCGAGAAGCAACAAGTAAAAACCTAGGTTCAACAAATGTGTCACAGAGGGTACCTCAACAAAAAAAAAACCCAGAATAATGGTCAAGAAAAGAGAAGGCATTCCACTAGAAATTCAGACGATGATGGAGATAAACACCCTACCAGAAAGAAAATTGAAAAATCACACATCAATGTCTCTCTAAAAAGAAAAAGAAAAATTTAGAAAGAAGGGCATGAAGCACCTAAAGCAGAAACGAGTCCCAAAGACATGGAGGTTGATGACATAATAGGAGAGCCCGGGTGGGTCGAATAGAGGATGATCAAGATTAGGTTTATAGCTGAAGAAATGGCTTCCAAGGAGCCAGAGATATTTGAGGAGGAATCTGTCAATTTGCACCATGCAACCTACAATAGGAATTCAAAAAAATTGTTAATTGAAAATGTAAATTTGAGGAATAAAAAGGTTTCAGAAAAATGGAAATCAGAGATTGATTTTTAAGGGGTAAAACCCTCTAAAATCGTGGAGTTTCATGAAGCAATTAGTGAATCCTTAAAGTATTCCATCAATGAGATAGAGAAGGGGAATTGTATCTTAAAGGAAAAAGGTAAAAGAATTAGAAAAAAAAATTGATTCCAAGACCTTTGTTCGTCGAACCCATCACTGTTATACAACCATTGTGCAATCTCGAGGATGTACCAGAAACCAATTCCAAGTTGAAAGGTTCATCAAGTTTATTAATGGCCGTAAGAAAATATATTGGAGATGGCATTATGAGAAGGAAGCCTTGATCCTTGAGATATGGGAATTAAAAACAAATTCATCTACTCTCTCAACAAGGGTCTTGCACTTTAAATAATACCTCCAAAAAGATTTGGAAAGTAATGAAATATTTTACAAAGGAGCAGTGGGTACATTTTTGGCAAGGGTCTCAATTCTAAGCGATATACATAAAAGAGACCAAAATCCTCCTTCCAAGACTCGTATAAAACAAATTAATGCTTGTTGGTTGAAAATAATTAAATGCTTGAGGGAATTGTTGTCTCAATGTGATGTTATAAATACCAAAAGAGGCGATTTGTTTTTCAAACTTGTTGGTTTGACTAAGGAACTGGAGGGTCCACGCTTAATTATGGATTCAAAGCTCTTATCAAAAGACCAATTACAAGAATAGTTGGATGCCTTGAAACTTTCTTGGGCCAATTAATTTAATGACTCAATTGAGTATTCTGAAGAAGAAGTGAAAAGGTGGTTAGTTCAGTACTTGATCAAGAATGAAGATATTGTAGACACACTTCATCAAAAATGAATTATTTGAAACCAAGACTAAACATGAGATAAAATTTGCTTCTATGAGAGAGTATATTGAACAATGGTTAAGAAAAGCCTTGGTTAAAATAACCAAAACATATCAACAAGAAGCCAATAATATGGTTATTCCACCTCCAATCCAACAACAACCTATTAAAGAAACATCAACAAGCAGATAAAGGGTTCGATCTTCCATCATAGTAAGTCAAGTAATCATTGTGTTCTGCTTTCACCTATTTTTCTTTCTCAGTTAGTAGTGACTCTACCTTTCTTCTTTCAAAATTTCTAAAAAGCAAAGGCCGACCCCTAATGGTCTCCTTTTTGTCTTCCAGATATTTCTTTAATTTCATGGTCCACGAGAGCCCAATCCGGGTCCTCTTTAAATGACAAATGTCATTTACTTTTTTATGAACTTTACAAACATTATTATTTTTAAAGACATCTATTTTTTTTTAGGTTCCCGTAGAACTATTTGAGGCATTACATTAATGATTTCTCAGTCTTTTAATTTTAAGCATGAGATTTCAAATGTGTGTCTATCAAAATATTTTTGGATCTTAATTGAATGATCATTTAAAGTTCTCTACCATATGCAGTCCATATATTCTTTCCTTTTACTGAATAATGTGTCTTACTTTGTTAAATACTATGATGGAAATGTTGTTGTATGAGACTATTTACTCTCTTGGTTTATAATCTTGTATTATAGTGTGAATATTTATTTTTTACGAGATGCCTAGTCCTTTCTCAGGTACTCATCGCATGTGAATATTTGTTTCAAGAATAAGCTTTCTCCTCTCTCAAACAGCTTTTATATTCTTATATATTATTTAAATATAGAGGAGTACCAATTCTTTAAAAACACAGGGGAATTTATCCTCGTGATGTTATCTAAAGACCATAAAATAGTCTTTTAGATCAGAAAAACCCTAGATGTCCAGCCCTAGATGGTTGTAATAATAAATCGGCAAAGTGCTTTAGGGTTTTACAATGTTTATTAGGTAACCAACATGCATAAAAAGTCAAAATATATTGGTTATTTATGGCTGAAAATGAAAATTTGTTGTTACAAAACCCTAATCTAACTCTAAAATGGAAAAAAGAGAGTATAATTCAAAAATTAATGATTGACTATTAGGATAGTGACTAGTGCCTACTATATTCTTGGGAATATGAGGTCAACTAAGGATTCCTTTGGAGAGAAGTGGGTGGATTTTAAGGTGATATCTAGAGATTGTTCACTACTAACCCTAGAAGATCCTCCTAATATATCAAGGACAATTCAAGGGAAGGTTCTTCACTAGTAACCTTCCAAGAGCTCGAATCTCACTAGGTTATGTGATATGGGCGAGAATTTTACCATATGGTTACCCTAGGCTTATAGTCTGTTCAAAATCATCAATTAGCCCTCAAGAAATAAGTTCTTGGGCCTGGTGTTATTTTCAAATTGAAAGCTTTGTTGTAAACAAAATTAAAAAAAGTGTTTGTGTATGAAGTTTATAAAATTTAAATGAATAAATACAAGAACATATACATCCAAAAAATAGAAAACCATAAGTATCAAATTGAAAAGAAACCATAAATCATTTTATTGATAACTTTTGTGAGTTACAACCAAGTTCTTCTTTACAAACCCTTGCGAGGGCTTGGACCATAATCAAACTTAGAAGTCTATGATGGTATTTAGAATCATACAAAGACAACTGGTGT
>SNQJ01S0025115.1:31860-43903 GCA_010110895.2 Picea sitchensis
AATGTTTTACGAAAAATGATAACATGACATGAATGCATGATAAATTGTTCAACACTAAAACTTTAAAACCATGTCTATATATTTTCTTCATAAAAACAATCAGCTTTCAAACCATTCTCACCCATATATATACATGTTGTAGATAATCGTCAAATTCTGTCGATCATTCATTGTGTTGTTCACCTTTCTTTCAATTTGAAATTCATTCATGTTTCATCCTTTTAATTATATAAACAATGAACAAATGGAAAATTGGAATTTTATGAATAGGATTGTGGGAAATATAGCTTATGCAAAATGATATGTATGGGGAGGAAAAATGAAAGTCTATATAACAATACTTTAACTTTAGCCATTATATATATATGACTCCAACCAATTTGCATTCACTTATGTCATCCTAAAGTAGATCAAATTGATATGAACAAACGAGTCATCACAAGTAATATGTCCATCGTTCACAATGACTAACATACACATGTTATATCTCCATAATATAAGCTTTTAATATTCGTCCTCAAACACCAGTCATAAATGATCAAAATGACACTATGAAACCAACATTGATCCATAGGGTTACCACTAACTCTATACCTTTGCATGCCCAAAGTAATATCATAGGAGAATTAGCGTAATAATGCCCAATCAGAACAAAGAACTATGAACCTTAATAACCATAACATGTTCATCATAAAATGATTGCATTTTCATCCATGTTTGTTCAAAATCTAAGCACAACTCAATCCAAATAAACAATTTAAAGTCTGTGAGCAAATGATCATATCATATGCACATAAAAAAAAAACTTGACCAAATCCAAAAATCCATCAACACAAAACCATTTGAGCCGAGGTAAAGGGACAAAGAAGAAAACTGGCTCAGATGAAAGAGACATCAACCAACATGCATTTCAGAATATACGCGTTCGAGCTTGTTGGCCCAAAAAAGATACATATATAAACCCTTTTCTTTCAAAAGTAAAATATATCCAAGATTGATACAAAATGTCCACTCTGAATAACAAATAAAACTAGTTGTAGGAATTTCAGAAAACCCAATCACACCCATTTGTTATCTCAGAAACTTAGGTTTGAATTGACCAACACAAATGGGCTTGACCCATTTTTAAAATTTTAAACAATGACTAAAATGTAGCTAGGTTCGATTATGAGTCGAACAATATCAAACTCGGGTTCAAAACCCATCGATCTTTTATCTATCAAACTGAAATGGGTCTTTCCCATTTTTTTCAAAACGATGACAAAGCTTATAAAATACCAAGAAAGAGTCAAGTTCGAACCTTATTCGCAATACATGCAGACCAGAAATAAATTTGAGACTTTCTACTTGTTTTAAAGTTTCCTCGAACATTCATAATAAATGGAAAGTGAAAGTATGGAAACTAAAAGACAAATCTCAGCCAATTCTCATCAAGCAACAACCATTTTTCTTCATTTTCCTTCAAGAAATGACAGAGCGGGGAAAGAAAATATTTGTATGCACACAATATGCTAACCATATCCAAAACTTAATTAATATAAGGACACATATCTTGCAAGAGATGTAGAATAGATTGTGAGCTCATACCTTTCCCAAAACACACTTTTATACCAGTGCAGAAGGCCAAGAGTGATTATAACAACCACCAGGAACAAGGGTTTCTTAACAAATAGAGCTCGAGCTTTCTTGGCAACCAAAACAAAATGAAATGGTCCTCGAAAACCCTCAAGCCGACAAGGTGATGGATGCAAGACTCTGGAGTAAATTCCCATGTCTCTTCATATTGAATGCATGGCCAACAAGGATGCACTACGTCCATGCTCCATAACTCGATGCAAATAAAAAATCATAAGCCACGTACAATACACATATGCCAAATCAACCAATCACGGGTTTGAAAACAACGCCAATTGAGCACCAACCCATGAGCCATATCAACTTCTCAATCATGGACATCATCCCTTGTCACTTCTCATAACTAATTGAATGGTCACTAATGTGAAAGCTAGGGTAATCATTTGTAAGGTCAATCAAATGCCATGTGATGTACATCCAATATACCATATGAAAACAACTATATAATAATCCCAAAATTTTATACCATGCAACAACACATGTATGTGCCACCTTTTGTTAAACAAATTCAAACCTTTTGAAACTTATGCCATCCCATAATAGTAATAATTGTTGTCACATAGAAACCAAGTGCCTTAAAAAACAAGTTCTTTGAGATAATAAACCATGGATTTGTAGCAAGGTTACTATATATGTATGAGAAGGCCATATAATGTATATGTAGTATAAAACCTGCTTTTGTTGTTACTAATCTTACGCTTCATTTGCATGAGTAGGAATGATTCTAACCCCTTTGTATATGCAACCAATAATAGTGTAGACCCCATAGTTTTCTTTTTTATAAGTGTTGTGTCATCAAATTGAAAATAAGAAGCAATCATCACTACATTAAACTGAAATATATCACCCATGTCAAGAATCATCATACCTTTAGAACCTTTAGCATCACATCATTGAAGCATATATGTATATATTCTAAGGGAAATGATTGAAAATAAACGTCCATGCATTTTTCTTATAAGGGACCCCGCCTACTTATTATATATCATAGTAAAAATAAATAAGCCTTACAATCCTTTGTAGGCTCCTATATCAGGTGACGAGATTTTAAGTCAACAGTACCCTTTCCTCAACACTGTTTCTTTCCAAACCCTTGTTTTCCTTTTTATTTATTGCTTCAACCTTTTTTGGGGATTTTGGCATTTGATTTGCTAAGTCCTTTTGTTAGGCATGTATTCATTGCATAGGACTTGGGGTGATGGCCTCTTAGCGAGGGGGTAAAGCTCACACTTCATTTCTTTCTTGGTTTTTAATACTTTATTTTTCTTGTTTTTTTCTTTGCCTTGCATTTTGAATTAATTTTATTTTTTTTCTTTTTATATCATTTTTTTATAAAGTTGCATCAACCTCGGGCATTCAATCCCCTTCTTCTCATGGGATTATGAAGCATGGACCTTTTTAGGATACATGTAACAACCAACCCAAAAGAAAGGACAACAAAGAAAAGACAGATGGCATATGTTATGCATGGTAAGGGATATGGACATGTTACCCCCATTAAGGCTCCCCCAGTAGTAAAATTTTTCTCAAGAGTGACAACAATTGACTAGGAGATGATGGTGATCACCAAGGTGAAACAAGGAAAAAAGTATAAATTCAAAGCACCATGATTCATTATTCAATTCAACCCATGATCACCATTTTCATACCCTAAACATTGGCATTATCACTAGATATGAAGTGTTAAAACAATGTACCTTCATATGTAATGCATCATGTAATATGATATGAGTGAGTTGGGCATGTAATGGAAGGCATATGTGGGAAACTATCAGTGGAGAGTCTGGAATGTCATCATTGGAACGGATGTCTGGAATGTGGATCATGGAGAAATAATCTCCTCTAGTTACCCCTAGGTGTGAGGGGGTAACAGACCACCTAGCCTTTATAAAAATATCCATAGTATTTAAATCCATGATATCCTTTTGTTACAAGACTAGTGATGTTATTGTACATGGAAAAAATTAGTGCTAAATAAGACAGTTGCACCAAATTAAGTATGCCATATAACAAAGTGGATATACACAAATCAATCAACATGCTTACCATAACAACTCTCAGTCTTGGATAATCATGTGCGGTGTACACATTTATGCCATGCAACTTAAAAGACCTCTCTCTCGAGATGGGCCTAATATATAGTACATACATGTATACCTTCCCATAATTGCTTTGATTTATTGATCAATTCTCTTCACTTGTCTTCTACCAAGAACTATAAGAGCCAACATAAGATGTCCATTCTTCATTGAAAACCATGGGGTGGTATTGTTATTGATCATTACCACTAGCCAATTAGAATAGTTGGTGTTTTGGAGAGAATACAAGGTACTCCATCCACGACTATGCTCAATCAAAGGCTTTGTATTTCATCCTTGAATTTATTGGGCCACATATCATCTATATTCTCCATGGCTATTGATTTTGTTGGGATCAACATAACTCTTGACTTACTTCTATGTGAGGCATGCCACTACTATAGCACCGTGAATATTTTAAACATCATTTGAGTGCTTGGAATTATAGGTATGTGCCTCCATCTCTTACGAGGAGGACCATTTTTACCCTTTTTTTAATTTATGATACTTTTCATGTTAAGACACTAGGCCTTGGGCTATTGCATTACTATTGTTATATTATTGTTGTCATTAGTGATAGGTTCATTACTTGTAAGTGTACCATTTGTCTCCAATGTATATAAACCAAGGAGATATATTTTTAGGGATCATCAAGAGTTATTGTAAACATAAAGGTGTGACATTAATTATTCTTTCTATTTTCATGCTATCTGGGTTATTTGAATCATAATATGTCATCCCCACATTCTATATATTTCATTTTGTTTGCATATTCACCTTTATGAAGAATATTACCATTCATACAAGCACAATATGATACGATTGAACATACAACCTTTTCAACAATTGCTTTACCTCTTCGCATATACTAGGGAGGAAATTATCAACTAGAATTACCTTCTCTTCGAATAACCTGCAATTAATGAGCAATATAAATGTACATTGTCATTAAGCACACATGTTAAGTATATACTAGTAAAAAAATGATCAAACTGATATTCCTATTAAAAAAATTTTGACAGAAACAATTATGAATTTTATTATAAAAAAGGGTTGTGCTTAGGCAAAAACAACCATAATATACAAAAGTTCAAAATGGCCAGAGGCCTTAAGAAGATAAAGAGCCTTACATTTCTTCATATGGCTCAGGATTCCTTCTAGATATACTAAACAACTACTGCAGTTCTGCCATCTATATAGTTTAGCAAAGGAATATAGCAAAAATAAAACTTTGCACTACATAAACCTGGATCAGATAAGATTTAGCTTTGTGTCCACCCCGTTTAGAGTGTTGCCTGGAGGATTTTGTTTGTGTTAATGCGATCTAGGCTGCAGGACTTCGCAAGAGGCAATTGAACCTACCAATTGAATTGGATGTTACTGGACTAGAGCATTTGTAAGGTACTGCTAGGCATTTTTGTGAAGGGAACAAACATGTGTTGAGTGTTGATTGATTGTGCACAAGACTAGGGCCAATTCTTCATTCCTTTTCTCCTCCTGCTTCTGTAATTGACGAGTGAGTTGGGCATTTGAGGCTCGTAGAAACTCCATTTCAGTTTGTCGATGTTTCATTTGCACTTGTAATTTATCCACCTTACAGTTAGTGCACTCACATGGGCTATGACTGGGGTGACATTGGTACTAATAGAATGAATCCAAAGGAGAAATTGTTGTTTGCAACATGTGTAACATGAGCTAACCCAATATGCCTGATAATCCTGAGTATTATGTGCATCCTTGTTGCAGTCTAATTATATTCCCAAGTTGGCACTGCCAAGAGAACCCTAAATTGAGAGGGTGGCACCATACACAACAATGACGGGGCACAAAGGAGAATAATTGTAGGAAATGAGGATCTAGATGCACCTCTCCTATGAAATGAGATGCCAATAGAGTTGAGAGGAAAGGCTCTAGAGATTTGAACCATAAACGAAGATCAAATCCCACATATAACCATCAACTCGAATGAGGTGAGTTTAAATGTTTTCATGCAGGGGAGAGGAAGTATGTGGTGATATGGAATGCAACCTCATGTCATGAGTACATGGGGGACTCTTGTTGCATCAAGACCCTTGAGGGATGTAACAAGCTCTTTCAGGAAGATCTTTCTAAAGGAGGGATGTAAAAAGCCTTTCTCCATATTTTCAAATCCATTTTCACCAACCAAGGTTTACTTTCCCAGATGAAATTCGGGGAGCCTAGAATGGAGGAGGACTAGACCTTCTTAACAAGAGAGATGACAGAGTTGGATTCACGCCAAAGGGGGTTGAAACAAAATGAGATGGGACCAAACTTATGAGGAGGGAAGAGGGATAAGGTGATTGGTTTACAATCGGAAAGGGAAAAGGGGAGGATGTTTGAGGAGATGGAAAAGTGAAGGAGAAGAAAGTCACTGCGAATAAGAAATTGGTCCAAACAATCAACAATCTGGTCAGGACTAGATCACTTGTTTCTCCAAGTAAATTGACCTTTATTTGATTTTATATCCTGAAGATCCCAATACGAGATTAGATCTTACATATTTTCTCTCATGGGGTCGCGAACATAGCTACCCCCTCTTTTTTTTGAGTGGAGATGAGTGTTTAGTTCCCCCACTACAATAACAAAATTTATCTCCAGAGTTNTCGTCCCATGTTTCTCAAGGAAATTTATATGGAGTGTTTCTTCCCCAATGATTTTTCTTTATTGGTTGCTTCTTCTCTTGCATCTCTATGTGATCTCCTTCCTGATTTTCTTGTTTTCTATTGTGGTATTTCACCCTCCTCAACTTCTCGTTGTGTTGACCCTTTGGGGGGAACCCTTTCCACAAACACTGGCTATTTTATTTCTTGAATGGCTTCTTGAAAATTTTCGTCTTCACGAGAGTCTCCTNCTTGTTCCCATTAAAGTGAGTCCCATAGTGTCATTATTCCTCGTGATGCTCCGACTAAACTTTTAGCTATTCCTTCTCCATTTCACATAGTTTTTTTCACACTTAGAAGTGTCGCAAATTCCTCCATTTTTGTCTCCTTGAGGAGGATTACATAGGGCTTATCTATTTTAACTCTTAGGGATTCGACCTTTGAGTTGTTTCCAAAGCCTCTGTAATTCAGGAAAGAAATTTTATTGTCTAGGGGTTGCAGAGACCTGCCTACTAGTGGCGGGTAGATCTGGATCCTTATTACCTCCTCTTCGTCCCATGTTTCTCAAGGAAATTTATATGGAGTGTTTCTTCCCCAATGATTTTTCTTTATTGGTTGCTTCTTCTCTTGCATCTCTATGTGATCTCCTTCCTAATTTTCTTGTTTTCTATTGTGGTATTTCACCCTCCTCAACTTCTCGTTGTGTTGACCCTTTGGGGGGAACCCTTTCCACAAACACTGGCTATTTTATTTCTTGAACAACTTCTTGAAATTTTTCGTCTTCAAGAGAGTCTCCTTCATCGCCTTCAAGGTCTTGAGAGGTGACATCAAGGGGAATGTCACTTTATGTGTTAGGGATTGGATCTAGATTCACCTTATCCGCTTTACCCATTTATGTTTCACCTAGAATGGCATATTGATTCTCTGTGGTTATTTGAGCCTCTACTTGATTTATGACTTCTTTCCTTCTTCCTCCATTATATGTGTTTGTCCCTGCTGACTTTTTCTGTGCTACGATAGGGTTTCTATTGGGGTTTGATGAGCCTAAAACTTGCCCTTTATTTTTCCTAGTATTTTCTTTCTTTCTAACCTGTTGCCATCCCGCCTATGGTTATTCTCCCACAACCTCCTTCTCTTGTTTGTTTTGTAGGCAGTTCCAGGAAAAATGCTTGTATTTGTGGCATGCCTTACATTTGAAAGGAAGTTTTTCATAATCCAACTTTAGAAGGTGTGACCAGTCATCTAGAGAGATCTTAGTGGCCTCGGGAAGGCCCTTCTCTAGATCTACTTCAACACAGACTCTTGCACAAGAAAACATTGATGGATTTGGTTTAGATTTATCAATATACTTCCCAAGAGAATTCCTGATACATTCTAGAATTTCATCTCCCCAACAGTGAAAGGGAAGATGGGGAAGACGAACCCAAACATGAAATGTTGTTGGGATGTCGCATTTAGGGTCAAAATCCAGCATCCATCGGTTCAAATATAGACTTCTTGACCCAAATAAATATGGCCCACTACGGAAAATAATATCTTGATCTTCTTTAAGCTCAAAATAAACAATATAGAAGCTCTTACTACAGAAAAAGTGACTCATTCTTTTTTGAATCAGAGGTTGCCAGTGTCGCGCAATCTAGAGCTCGATCTTTCGAGGGGAGGGTCAGAGTCCTGTGAACTGCCCAATAAGACCCTTATATGCATATGCTAGAGCCTTTTTGTGAGCTTTAACGTGAGGGATAGTGATCTCTAGGATCTGGTCCTATTTTTTCACAAACCAGGAGTGGGTGGGACAAACTAAGGGGTTCCTAAAAGAACCCACGAGCTGCTTGAACGCTTCAATGTATGCATCGAACTCTAAAGGGGGATGGGGGACTCCCCCAACCATGATGAGAAGTTGATCACAAAGAGAAAGAGGGTGGAAACCTAGGGTTTCCTTAAAAGGTATCCACAGAGCCATGCCTAATTCTATTCTTATTTTTTTTCCTTTGCTCTTAATTTTGGGCACTAGTAAAAGTAGATTTTTCACCTCCGAGATAGGCCAATTATATATTTTATGGGATTACAAATCCAACACCACTGAGGGAATCAAAATCTGAGTCGAGAAGTGCCAAAATGATTACTAGGGGATTTTTCATCAAGCAATCTTCCTATTATATTTACCTGATAGAAATATTAATTGATTTTTATTATTGTTTTTGTTTTTTTACAAAGATTAAGAAAATTAAAGTTGTTGAGTGAGATGATACATGAAACACGTCAACAAGGATGTGCAACAAATTGTATAAGGAAATGGTTGAAAATTAAGAATAATTGAGTCACATGAAGAACTATACCAACAACAATGTGCACCAAAATGATGTAATCACTTTTATATGTGTATTCAATGAGTTTTATCGCATGAAATACTCGTTTTGAATTGTTTTGTTGTTATAGGAAATCAACAAAAGGGAACCCATTCATCATAAAGGATGGGCCAATAAGGGGACAAATAGTTGATCATGAAACTAATGAGGAATACTTTCCTTTTCCTTTGTTGACATTTCATATTTGTGCTGATTTTTATATTTTACTTAATTTACAATGGTTCATGGATATTTTCTACGATGTTCTCGTGTACAAAGAAGAGTCATCTGAACATTTTATTGGCATTGGATTAAGTATGAGTTGTTAGTATATGTTGGAATATAAAGGGTTAATTGAACAATCTGTAAGTATCTATGTTATTTTACATCCCCTATTTTATAAGTATTGGAACAACGTGAAACTTTTAATCACATCTAAACTTTGTCATGGTGTATAAATGTTGCAAGAAACAAAGTATGAAGTAGAGCCAACAAACAATATGTTGCAAGAAGGTATGAGGCATGTTACCCCCCCCATTCCTAGGGGTAACTTGAGGAGATCATGTCTCGAGGCCATCAATGAAGAACATGATTTCGATCACGATGATGATTAGCATGTCCATAGATGGAAGCCCAACAGTCCCCCTCTTTCACCTTTACATCTATAGGTCAACCAAGGCTCGTCACATCCAAGCAACCCAGTCTATCGAATATGGTAAGCCAACGTCACCACGAGGTATGTTAGTCCTTCTTTCATGCAAAGTGTTATGCTTAATTTGTTGGGTATGTGGATGCGGATCTTTGGTTGAAGTTGAATAATGGATCATTGGCTCGAGAAATTGATTCAGTTGCCTTGTTTCACTTTGGTGGTCAAATTATCTACCCTAGTCCCATGTTGTCACCGCTGAGGGAAAATGGGTACTACTGGGGGGCCCTCGTAAGGGTAACATTCCATTCCCCACCATACTTAACACTTTCCATCCTAGAGCCTCTAATGGTGTACCAAACTTTGGTAATGGATCATGGTCCATTCTCTCATGAGAAGAAGGGGTTGAAGGCCCAAAGGTTGATGTAGTCGCTCTGTACATGAATAATATTGTTAATTGATAAAGGCCACCTTAAAAGCTTCATGCCAACTTGAGCTCTACCCCCTCTAATAGTAATCACCCCTGTCTGGATGCCAATGAATGCACCAAATTATAAAGGACAACAACCCAGTAAAAAATTAAGGAATGAAGCTTGAAACCTTATAATGGGGACTTGCAAATGATAATTGGGTATCAAAAGGTAAAACAAGTGGTTAAAAATGCAAAATGTATCAAGGAAATGGTATCTCAAGCAAGAAATTGCTCCCTCTACAAAGGCACTCATAGAAATGGATTTAATGACACCATAAGCCATGAAGTAAGCCCTAAAACCATATCACTTTCACACTTACTCTTGAAGGGTTTCTTTCTTTCCTGCTTCCCTCAGCACCTATCCCTCTACCTGGGTCTTTTATTTTCTGTGTAGGTGGCACACCGAATAGGGTTGGATGAAGGCCCTCCCATGCTTAAACTTTCCAACTCACATGGGGTCCTAGGCTGGTGTGATGCTTGAAGGAGATACTGAGGATAATTGTTTACATGGCTTATATCTCAATTTACAACTTGCTTTGCATGCTTGAAGGACTAATTTTTCTTGTGAACCTTGGTTAACCTTGTCTTATACTTTGATTTTTTTTGGATGGCCCTGACGTGGTTCTTTGAGGGACGTCACGGGCTTGTACCCAGAACGTTGTGCCTTTATTGTAGGACCTTGGCACGTGTGATGCAGAGCAGTGGGTCCTCTAGTGACTCACCACCCTTAGACATCAACTCTCACATCCTTGGAACCTTGGATGATGGACATATGGGCTTGGTATGAACAGATTTAGTCATGATAGCACACAGATGGGTTGGAAGCCCATGGGCTGGGAAGAGTACACCAAAGATTATTTATCCACAGGATCAGGGACATTACAGTGGTAAACAACCGGACACTATGTAGAGATGAGATGCATCTCCCTCCAGCCTGGACGCAACACCTAGATCTTGGACATTGGCCCTATTTTGATGATGACGCTATCTTTTAGGGTTTGAAGGAGCTAGGGTTTGGTGGACACTTGGGGTATTTATGATGGTTGGCATAGCTTTAAGGGAGGAGAGACATAATTTTGTCCCACGTCACTTTGGATTGGTGCCACATGGCCTTTGGAGGCGTCCTCCTTGCCCAAGAGTGCTCAATGTCTCACAAGTGTGGCTATTATTGATGTATATTTTGCATTTTTAGCATTTGTAAAGGGATAATGAGGGTTAGACCCACTTGAATCAATGTTATTTTTTGTTATGTGGAAAAATATGTTAGGCTAGCCTCTTATAAGAAGGATAGCGCTAGCTTTGATTTTTTCATCATCATTCCTCACCATTGCGGGGCAACTCTTCTAGTATTTTTTCTATTTCATCCTTCTTGCTCTCTCTCTCTCTCTCATGCGCTGTGCTTGAAAAAGGTCTCTTGTGGATGGTTTGTTGATTTTGGATGGATAATTTTGCAATTAGGGTTTTGTGCTCTTGTCTTCTTGGATAAAATAAGTAATTTTCTGCAATTCTATGGTATATTGTTGATGTAAATGGTGAAATTGTTAATTTGTTGCAAGGATTCTTGTTTGTTGAAACCCTGAGAGAGGAACATAAGTGCTTATTCCTCTCATAAATTTTTACTTGTCCAGAATTTGTGAATTGTCCTTGCTAGGGTTAGAACCCTAAAGCAAGTGATAACACTTTATGATTTTAGCCATATACAATTGATCTTTGACCTAAGTGAAGCTACAAGAAGGGAGAAACGATATCTAGGGCCCAAATGTGTTTGCACCCTAGATGTCCTTTTCCTCAAAGTCTAAATCCTAAGGCCCAAAATTGCTTGCACCTTAGGGTTTAGACTCTACCTGTTGGTTACAATTAGATCAACCTTCAAGCTTGGATGCATTTGAGACTCCATAGCCCTATAATGGTGAAGGCACTCATCTGGAAGTAAGTCTTGTGGTGAAATTAGTTGTTAAAACCATTTTTCTAAATCTCTCAAGTGTTCTACTAACTTTGCTAACCCTAACTCCAACAAACTCACAAAATTTCTTCTTGTTGTTATAAAAGTTTGTTACAACCACCTAAAACTACATTTAATTGTTGAATACACTTATCTAAAAGTGGCTTAACTTGTTAAGAAATTACTTCTAGCAATTAGATAATTTTATGCTTGATGAATGCTTACTTTTCATGCTAAATTGCTACACTTTTGAACACTCTATATTGTTGTTGTTGCAAAATACTTATTGTTGTCACAAGACTGG
>SNQJ01S0025115.1:43913-60643 GCA_010110895.2 Picea sitchensis
TGTTGAGTGAGATGATACATGAAACACGTCAACAAGGATGTGCAACAAATTGTATAAGGAAATGGTTGAAAATTAAGAATAATTGAGTCACATGAAGAACTATACCAACAACAATGTGCACCAAAATGATGTAATCACTTTTATATGTGTATTCAATGAGTTTTATCGCATGAAATACTCGTTTTGAATTGTTTTGTTGTTATAGGAAATCAACAAAAGGGAACCCATTCATCATAAAGGATGGGCCAATAAGGGGACAAATAGTTGATCATGAAACTAATGAGGAATACTTTCCTTTTCCTTTGTTGACATTTCATATTTGTGCTGATTTTTATATTTTACTTAATTTACAATGGTTCATGGATATTTTCTACGATGTTCTCGTGTACAAAGAAGAGTCATCTGAACATTTTATTGGCATTGGATTAAGTATGAGTTGTTAGTATATGTTGGAATATAAAGGGTTAATTGAACAATCTGTAAGTATCTATGTTATTTTACATCCCCTATTTTATAAGTATTGGAACAACGTGAAACTTTTAATCACATCTAAACTTTGTCATGGTGTATAAATGTTGCAAGAAACAAAGTATGAAGTAGAGCCAACAAACAATATGTTGCAAGAAGGTATGAGGCATGTTACCCCCCCCATTCCTAGGGGTAACTTGAGGAGATCATGTCTCGAGGCCATCAATGAAGAACATGATTTCGATCACGATGATGATTAGCATGTCCATAGATGGAAGCCCAACAGTCCCCCTCTTTCACCTTTACATCTATAGGTCAACCAAGGCTCGTCACATCCAAGCAACCCAGTCTATCGAATATGGTAAGCCAACGTCACCACGAGGTATGTTAGTCCTTCTTTCATGCAAAGTGTTATGCTTAATTTGTTGGGTATGTGGATGCGGATCTTTGGTTGAAGTTGAATAATGGATCATTGGCTCGAGAAATTGATTCAGTTGCCTTGTTTCACTTTGGTGGTCAAATTATCTACCCTAGTCCCATGTTGTCACCGCTGAGGGAAAATGGGTACTACTGGGGGGCCCTCGTAAGGGTAACATTCCATTCCCCACCATACTTAACACTTTCCATCCTAGAGCCTCTAATGGTGTACCAAACTTTGGTAATGGATCATGGTCCATTCTCTCATGAGAAGAAGGGGTTGAAGGCCCAAAGGTTGATGTAGTCGCTCTGTACATGAATAATATTGTTAATTGATAAAGGCCACCTTAAAAGCTTCATGCCAACTTGAGCTCTACCCCCTCTAATAGTAATCACCCCTGTCTGGATGCCAATGAATGCACCAAATTATAAAGGACAACAACCCAGTAAAAAATTAAGGAATGAAGCTTGAAACCTTATAATGGGGACTTGCAAATGATAATTGGGTATCAAAAGGTAAAACAAGTGGTTAAAAATGCAAAATGTATCAAGGAAATGGTATCTCAAGCAAGAAATTGCTCCCTCTACAAAGGCACTCATAGAAATGGATTTAATGACACCATAAGCCATGAAGTAAGCCCTAAAACCATATCACTTTCACACTTACTCTTGAAGGGTTTCTTTCTTTCCTGCTTCCCTCAGCACCTATCCCTCTACCTGGGTCTTTTATTTTCTGTGTAGGTGGCACACCGAATAGGGTTGGATGAAGGCCCTCCCATGCTTAAACTTTCCAACTCACATGGGGTCCTAGGCTGGTGTGATGCTTGAAGGAGATACTGAGGATAATTGTTTACATGGCTTATATCTCAATTTACAACTTGCTTTGCATGCTTGAAGGACTAATTTTTCTTGTGAACCTTGGTTAACCTTGTCTTATACTTTGATTTTTTTTGGATGGCCCTGACGTGGTTCTTTGAGGGACGTCACGGGCTTGTACCCAGAACGTTGTGCCTTTATTGTAGGACCTTGGCACGTGTGATGCAGAGCAGTGGGTCCTCTAGTGACTCACCACCCTTAGACATCAACTCTCACATCCTTGGAACCTTGGATGATGGACATATGGGCTTGGTATGAACAGATTTAGTCATGATAGCACACAGATGGGTTGGAAGCCCATGGGCTGGGAAGAGTACACCAAAGATTATTTATCCACAGGATCAGGGACATTACAGTGGTAAACAACCGGACACTATGTAGAGATGAGATGCATCTCCCTCCAGCCTGGACGCAACACCTAGATCTTGGACATTGGCCCTATTTTGATGATGACGCTATCTTTTAGGGTTTGAAGGAGCTAGGGTTTGGTGGACACTTGGGGTATTTATGATGGTTGGCATAGCTTTAAGGGAGGAGAGACATAATTTTGTCCCACGTCACTTTGGATTGGTGCCACATGGCCTTTGGAGGCGTCCTCCTTGCCCAAGAGTGCTCAATGTCTCACAAGTGTGGCTATTATTGATGTATATTTTGCATTTTTAGCATTTGTAAAGGGATAATGAGGGTTAGACCCACTTGAATCAATGTTATTTTTTGTTATGTGGAAAAATATGTTAGGCTAGCCTCTTATAAGAAGGATAGCGCTAGCTTTGATTTTTTCATCATCATTCCTCACCATTGCGGGGCAACTCTTCTAGTATTTTTTCTATTTCATCCTTCTTGCTCTCTCTCTCTCTCTCATGCGCTGTGCTTGAAAAAGGTCTCTTGTGGATGGTTTGTTGATTTTGGATGGATAATTTTGCAATTAGGGTTTTGTGCTCTTGTCTTCTTGGATAAAATAAGTAATTTTCTGCAATTCTATGGTATATTGTTGATGTAAATGGTGAAATTGTTAATTTGTTGCAAGGATTCTTGTTTGTTGAAACCCTGAGAGAGGAACATAAGTGCTTATTCCTCTCATAAATTTTTACTTGTCCAGAATTTGTGAATTGTCCTTGCTAGGGTTAGAACCCTAAAGCAAGTGATAACACTTTATGATTTTAGCCATATACAATTGATCTTTGACCTAAGTGAAGCTACAAGAAGGGAGAAACGATATCTAGGGCCCAAATGTGTTTGCACCCTAGATGTCCTTTTCCTCAAAGTCTAAATCCTAAGGCCCAAAATTGCTTGCACCTTAGGGTTTAGACTCTACCTGTTGGTTACAATTAGATCAACCTTCAAGCTTGGATGCATTTGAGACTCCATAGCCCTATAATGGTGAAGGCACTCATCTGGAAGTAAGTCTTGTGGTGAAATTAGTTGTTAAAACCATTTTTCTAAATCTCTCAAGTGTTCTACTAACTTTGCTAACCCTAACTCCAACAAACTCACAAAATTTCTTCTTGTTGTTATAAAAGTTTGTTACAACCACCTAAAACTACATTTAATTGTTGAATACACTTATCTAAAAGTGGCTTAACTTGTTAAGAAATTACTTCTAGCAATTAGATAATTTTATGCTTGATGAATGCTTACTTTTCATGCTAAATTGCTACACTTTTGAACACTCTATATTGTTGTTGTTGCAAAATACTTATTGTTGTCACAAGACTGGCGTACTGATGTAATTTACAACAACCATAGCAATCTAACTTGTCTAGTGTCTAAAAAGGTCATTATTGCATACTTTAGCTCAATAATTGTTATATATATGCTGCAATTTGTTCTTGTTCCAGACAGGTACAACAATCTCCTTTGTAACCTCTCTTTCACCCTAGACCTAGACCAACTAAGATGTGTTCAAGATAGGGGGAGGTAGACTTGACTACTAAACTTAGTATTCGATCCCTTGAGGTCACCAGGGAAGCCTCCCTTGTGGTGGACCTCTTTCGTCACTAAAACGAGGGAAGATCCTACTTGGATGACATTGGTAGTTTCTTCCATAGTTACACAAGATTTGGGGATCTTGTGGTGGGCTTTGCACAAGTACAAATCACGTGACAATAAGGCACAACTTTGAAAGAATGTGTATTTTTCATGAATCATTCACTATTATGGTAGGCTTATCAATTTCCACAATCACATATATTATACTATAAATATTTATATACTCATTACACTCTATTTCTATGTTTGTAAATAGAGGATGGAGAGCCCAAACAATATAAAACCAATCAATAAGACATTGCAAATAACCCAAGTACAACATCCTTGCAAGTGATGAAGAAATGAGGCATGCAGTGAACTTGAGGTCTAACAACAAATGATCAATAGAATTAATTGTTGCAAGTTTTATATTTTGGAATGTTTGTTTGTAAAAATCAAAGATTTTGATTATCATGGATTGTTATATTGTCCCATTTGGCATGATGACAAGTTACAAATAATTGTTTCAATTATTTTTTTACATTTTTCTTATTGGAGACCCCCAAGTCATCACATTTTGTATGACGAAAGGTATCTTATTCTTATATAATACAATGGGTTTCTTATTCTATTGTAGAGTACATAGTAATAATAATAACAATAATAATACATTTTCAAGGTCACAACCTAGACATACACCAAATTGATGTTTGACACCGCCTTGCTCGTGGGACAAGGGAACCCCTCCAAGCAACAATTTGACTGCTTAAGCCTACGCAAGTGTCTACCCTACGCCCCTTCAAAATTGAACTCATGAACTCCTAAGAGGAAACACATGTTCTTAGCCATTAGGCCCACTCGAGTTGTAAAGTGTTATATTCATGATTTATATTATCACATTGACCAAATATGTAATTATCTAATGTATTAGTTTAAATGATATAATACATCAATGCAATGATTGTTTTCCTAAAAAAAAAAATCATAATCTCATTAAGTAAAAAATGAAATTATGTTCTCTGGATACCTATTGGCATTCAATGATTTCTTCCTACTTCTACTTCATTCCAAGGCATCGATGCAATGGTTATATCTAAATGCATTAGTTAAAGTATAAAAAATATTTGATTTTAAGATCATTATTTGAAATTTTATTTTAAAAAAAGAAACAAAAAGCTGCATTTTCGTACTTGCAAATATATTAAATAAAAAATACATAATTATAGCACTGGAACACATCGATGCATTTAATCAGATGTATGCACCGATGTGGTTTCATCATTGGTGCATTGATGTGTGTTCAATGTATAGGCATTGATTTGCATAAGATTTATTCATGCATTGGTGCGCCTTACATGCATGTATACATTGGTTCTCTATGTGTATGCAAGCACCAATGCAATTTATAAAATACAAGCATTGGTTTGGGTAACTTGTATCGATGTGTTTTTAACCAATGGAGCTTAAGTGGTCACACCTATACAAAGTGCACCAACACTCCTTATTACAATATCAACACCATTACCTTCAATGATACCATTATTGTTACCATTACCAATATGTGTGGTGTGCAAGGAGATATACCTCACCGATTCTTAACGATATATATATGCATTGACTAGATTATACAATATGCACTAGAGTGTCTGAAATAATAGTCCATTGAATGCCATTATGTATGTGGAGCACTCACGAAAAAAACCTTTGCTACAACCTCTTGCTACATATATGTTTTTAGTTATAATAAACATTTGCTAAGACCTATACAAAAACCTTTGCTTTCTTTAGTAGAGGTTTTTGTTGAGTTTTTTAATAATATTTTTGCTCAATCCTGTGACAATACTAAAAACCTTTGCTAAAACCTAAAAAAAAAACTTGTTTTCCTTTAATGTTGTCATCTTTAACATGCTTGATATGCAACACAAACAATGAATTCCATGAATACTTATTGAAGCAAATAACTCAAGGTAGGGTTTTGCAAGAAATAATGTGGGTAAAAGCGAGATAAGGTGAATTGACGTGCCATATTGAAACATTTTACCATCCACCATCAAAGTCATCATCCAACAACCAATTGTCCACTCCAAAAAAGAGTAAAAGTGAATGATATACAAAACAAAGTTGGAGCTAGAACCAAACAAACTTATACAAAATCAAGGGAGAGCTAGGTCCTTAAATTAAGGGCTCAACATCAAAACCTGTGTAGGCTTTAATCATATTGTTACAAGATTGGTATGAGTTTTATTTTTCAAACTTATACAATTGCACCTGTAGAAACAAATCTAAATAAAATCTTAGAAGTTATTGAAGCAATATCAAAACAAGGATTAGTGATGAACATAAAATACTCATTACATGTGGTAACAAAGTCTATGTGCTTGCTTTAATGAACTATAACCATGGATTTGGAACCTATGCATTTCCTTTAACAAACTATAATATTAGATGCCAGAGCTTTGTTAAAGTGGGTATGATGAGCATTGATTTGAAAAAACAACATGTAAGAAACCGGAAGGCTTGAAACAAGTAGCAGGGACTTGTGACATGTAGTTCCCAAGCACTATGGACACGAATTACAAAACCCCATACATTCAAGCTACAATATGAATACAAGTTTGAACGTAGAAAGGATGCAATCCAAACATAGAACACAACTTTCATATGACCCTACATTTTTCCACCGACGATGGTGCTTCATGCCTGACACACCATACAAACTAGCATAATGCTCAATATGTTTAAAAATCTAACTTCTATCAACAAAAGTGAATGTCTTTTACTTTAGTTCATTTTTTGGAATACCAATTTTCCTAACTATAACAAAGGAAACCCAAAAACCAAAGTGGCACATAGTGCATTCAAGTTAGTTAATGTCATCGCAGTTCCATTCACAAGTCTATACCAACAATGAACAATTGTGTTCCATTCATAAGTCTATAACAACAATGAACAATTGCGTTCCATTCATAAGTCTATAACAACAATGAACATTTGCTCTGGACGTCAAAATCACAAAAGCATGCCACTAGATATTCATACCTTCACCAAGAAGCGAGCAAATCAAACAACAAATGAGATATAGCTACTGAAATTAAGAGTTAAACATTAAAAAACAACTGATGCACTAATCATAAATTCATGAGATTGGAAGTTAAAGTTTTTTCTAAACATAAACAAAAACCACTATGAGTACTTGAAAGACAAGTCTCCACAATTCAAAACACTTAGAATAGAATGCAAGTGCCATGAAATCCATAGTCTACAAAGTCAATGCAAAAAAACATGCAAAGGCTTTCCTACAATCATGTGTGTCACTCAAACAAATAACCTTGGGCAAATTACTTATAATTATAGTGATATTGAATCGAGCACAACCTCCTACACACACCAATGCAAGGATTACTTCAAGCCAATTCCACGTAAGAAATAAACAGACTAAAACATCATATTTTCAAACTTCTCCTCACATTCACAAAGAATTAAAATAGCTTTTGTTTCCACATATGCATTTAGGTTTTCATTAAAACATAGAGCATGTTCTCTTCCCATGTGAACATAATGCCCATATATAGCAAACAACAAAATAAGAGCAAACAAACACCTTGAGAATGTATCCACACTAATCCACTAGCTATGCATCTAACTTAAGAATACTAAACAAAATTCAGCTCAAAACCAAAGAAACTAATAGGATTATATTCAAAGCAGAGGATTGAATTGTCATATGCACTTCCATTTTTCCACCTACAATAATGATTCATGACAACCATTTCAAACAAGAAAGAATGACACTTAAAGTTTATAATGATCTAGCTTTTATCAACAAAATAGAGTTATGCCAATGAATATCTCTTTCCTACAACTTGGAAGACTTGTGTGTCAATGTTGACATAAAGCCAAGTAGAATAACTCAACACATAATCCAGAGGATGTGCATGAAACTGATGACACTAACTTGCTCTCCAAACCAAGGTCCAAGAAAATCCACCAGCAAAACTAGAGACAAAGATGAAGAATTCCACTACATCTAGGTTAACATACACCCATGCAATACAAATTTACATAATCTTGTCATCCAAACAACCAACTCGCCCTAAGTTGCACAAACACAAAACATTGGTAGAAACATAGAACCAAAGCATACATTAAATCACTCACCCCAAACATAAAGCACCACAATGAATTGTATCTCCCAAACCCCATTAAAAGTGCCACCTTCAACATAGGAAAACCCCAACACTAACAATGCACTCTCATTACAAGCAATCCCTAGCTACAAACCCAAAGAGCAACTAAAGTAGGCTTTACCCATTATCATAAACAATCACCACCCTCAACATATATACACTCGACACCACAATGAACAATGCCTATTAACTCTACAATGTGACAAGCTTAATGCAATAACAATACATCAACAATAATAAGACACCATCCTCTCAACTCACCAACAATAAAAATACGACAAATGCCCAATGCAATAACAATAACATGCATCCACGAGTAAGAACGTAGGGGAACCAAGCGATAACATTAACACCCATCATAGTTCATGACTACAAATCAACATAATGGCCAACCATGAAACTCTCAAATGAGTAACAAACCAATAATTCCTCTACGAGTAGAATACACAATGAACACCCACCAACTTATGAAACGAATAACCAGGGAGACATAGCTTTGCATCCCTATTAACATTGTAATAAAAACCATCGTTGACCACATTCATAACCTTGCATGGGAACCCAACAATTGTTGTAACGCCCACCACCCTCCATATCTATGAGCTAGCACAATGAGCACTTATGAAACCATCAAAATAATAACAAGCTAATAATCCCTCTACTAGCTAGAATGCGCAATGACCATCCACAAAGCTATCAAACAAATAACCATGGAAACCATGGAAACACTATCTATAAGCCAAAATGCAACGATCTCTTGTGAAAGCAATCATTACTCCTCTATGAGCCAAAATGCACATCGACCACTGACCAAATCGTGAAATGAATAACCATCGCCTAGGACACAACAAAAGCATGAAACAAAATACCTCCTCTATGAGCCAGAGCACAAAGAACCCAATGAAAATACAACATAAAGTGGGGTCATTGCACCCCAAAATAACATTGCAATAACAACCACTGACCATCACATTTATGACCCCGTAGGTCCATTTACCACTGGGTACACTTGGCATGCGACCAAATTCCATTTTTTTTGAGATTTCTCAATGCTACAACGTTATTGCTCCCTCCATGAAAATAGTCATGTCGAACCCTTCCACTAATAAAAATGCACCAATAAATCATTTAAAAAAACCCCAAACTAATTTTAAACAAAAGCCCTATCTTGGACTTAGGGAAAACCTCCAAGTTCTTGTTGTTAGGTGTGCAACATAATCAAATTAATTCCCTCGAGTGGCTACATATGTCCTTACTTGGTAGGGATTGATAAATCTCTATTAAAGTCACTTTAACATACTCAAACTTTAATAACATTTAAGCTATAATATCCAAGTGTTAATTGTCATTACTCCACCATAGAATGATACTGTCAATTTCCTATGTGCGAGTAGATCCTAGACATTTTTTAAGTCTCCTTCTATTATTAGGGGACAAATTCCTAACTTTCTAGCTTCATAGACATCTCCCATTACTAACATTCTCTCTTATTTATTATTGGTGCTATCATGGTATAGGGAGTTGTAAAACACATCCAAATTTTTTCCTATATGGTCTCTTATCATACCACCAATGCTTATTAATCAAATATTTCCTCTCGAGACCCCATCGAAGTTAAGTTTAATCCCACCATTTTAAGGTGGTGCCCATGGTGATTTGATGTTGTTTGATTGAAATCACCGTCTTTAATGGAGAGAGAGAGAGAGAGAGAGAGAGAGAGAGAGAGAGAGAATTAACCATGGTTTGAAGTGGCCAAGGACTATAGGTAGTCCATTTGTGTAGGTGAAATGACTCTCGACTATGGGTGAATCATTAACATATGCATTTTCACTCCACTAAGTTGCTCTGTTATAGAGACATAATTTTGTCAGTATCTTGAGGAAATTGATCTTTGGTGGGTGCACTAAACTATGAATACATTGACCTTTCTCTAGCTATATGAACTATAATAGATCCATTTTAATGGAAGAGTGATTAAACACTAATAAACATGAAAAAGTAGGTGTAAATCTCTTGCAACTTAATAAATATGAAGTTAGATGGAGCTCTCACAATTTATTTTATATTACCATAGT
Source organism: Picea sitchensis (assembly GCA_010110895.2). Classification (NCBI taxonomy): domain Eukaryota; kingdom Viridiplantae; phylum Streptophyta; class Pinopsida; order Pinales; family Pinaceae; genus Picea; species Picea sitchensis. Next base: position 53,905 of record SNQJ01S0025115.1, read on the forward strand.
TTAAAAGCACCATGAATTGACCCTTTTCTCGCCGCTCAATATTATGTGTAAAATTTAGCAAAAGTAATTTTGGATTGTTGAAATTGCATATATGAGGCGTTAGCATTGCACAATCTAGTTAGTAGAGGTAATCAAGAACACAAATCTATTTATGCATTAAAAATAACAATTTCATAAATCTAAAATTGCAATTTTGACAAAGATTACTTGGTTTAATTTCAATGATAACAAACTAGAAAAATTTGAATATAATAATAAACACCAAATTGGTGAATGAGACCCCCTTGTTTGTGGGACAAGGGACCGCCCTTTGCCCAACAATTTGACTGGTAAAGTCTATGGAAGTATACATACCCTACCCCCCTCTAGATTTGAACTTGTGACCTTTTAAGAGGAAATACATGTTCTTAACCATTAAACCCACTCAAAGTGTATGGAATGAAATGAAATGCTGAAGCTTCTTCATCTTATTTTATAGCAATTAATAAAAAAACTAACTATTATTTTTACCTACATTTATAACCTTATTCACTCAATCTCATTGCATGGCATAAATTGTTAAGAATGAGACTTTTAAAGTGCAAAGCAAGCTAATACTAATAAAATAAAATAAGAATAAGATATGTAATATAAAAAAAAATAATAATACAATAACACAATAAATTAAAATAAATTATTATTTTTATATAATTATATATTTTTCTCGATTAAATTATAATTGGGAAAACATATGAATCCATTTAAAGTATAATTGGGGAAAACATATGAGTCCATTTGAAGATATCTCTTGATAAGGTTAAATTGTACTTGGGAAAACATATGAATCCATTGAAGATAGCTTAGAAAACATTCTCTAATAACAAGTCACATTCTCCACTAACAACTAATAATAGCGGTCCTTATTACCAATTAACCACTAAAAATTAGGTTTTCATTTGTTGCAAAATAAAATCATTTAATTTATCAAACCAACCATTAAGAAAAATCGATGGATCATATAAAACACAACCCGTTCACCTAATGCGCATCGGCTTGAAAAATCTAGACAAATAGCAGCGACCCATTTTTCTTTTTTACCATAAAGGCAATGTGCAAGACATGGGCGATGGCCGCCCGCCACTTAAACGACGCGTGTACCTTAGCGAGCCAGCCGAAAGGTGTTTGTTGACTAGTGCGCAGAGTAGGCACAACTTTGCATCCCGATAATAATTACAAACAGCAATAAATTGGTTTATTCAAATCCTCTCCAGGAATCACACTCTTGAATTCCAGATGCGATTCCGTCGATCCAATATTTTCAATATGTTTTATCAGTTTATATAATATTTGTGATTATTTTAAATATCAGCGGTAAATATATATGATTATTTTATCTTCATAAGTTCAAACCCTCGCAGATCTTTACTACAGATATCTCTCTAATTTCGTGACCTTCGTGAAGGTGGAAGAAATTGCACTCCAGAGTTCCTCCGAAGCACGTCAACGCTTGCTTGTTTGAGCTGTACCATTTAACTCGGAAAACTCATTCAATACTCCATTCGTTTTTTATTCTCCTTAAATATTGAGCCCGCCGGAACTCGGAGGCTGATTTCAGGCGAAGGGTGGGATCTGCAGAGTCACTGCCACAATTTCAGGTTTCAAGAAACCTGCAGGCGTCGAGAATTGGTTTAATTGAAGTCAGAATGGGGAAAGGCGAAGGAAATTCGGAGCATTACGGCTCGGGTTCGAGTCCCCGATACGTTCAGATGCAGGGCGAGCCAACGCCCTCTGTGTCAGATCTCCACCGGCACGAAGGCGAGCGGATTTTCGAGGAATTGCCCCGGGCGACCGTAGTCGAAGTGTCGAGGCCGGACTTGAACGATCTCAGTCACATTCAGCTTTTTTATACGATCGAGATTGAGTACAAGCAGGTGTGGATCTCCTGTTTCTTCTTGGAAGGCGCATTTAATATATTTTGTGGATCTTTTGTTTCTTTTTCAAAGCCGTATTAAATTTTATTTTTATGGCTTGTTTTACCTGAATTACGGCACAATTTGGAAGCATTTGTAGTTTTGTTCAATTAATGATCCGAAACAGTGCTTAGAGTGCCCGAGGTGCTATAATTTGAGGCGACTACGGGGAAAATTGATCTTGAGACCTGTTTCTTCTTTAAAGACGCATTTCAATTTGTTTTTATGGTTATTTTTACCTAAATTACGGCACAATTTGCAAGCTTTTGAAAAGTTCTTGTATTTCAACCTTCGAAGAAGTGTGTTGAGTGCCTCAGGAGCTATGATTTTAAGCGACTCCGGCCAAAATTGAACCCGAGGCCCGTTTCTTCTTTAAAGAAGCATTTGATTTTATTTGGTCAGTTTTACTTGAATTACGGCACAATTTGCAAGCTTTTGTATTTTCGTTCTATTTATCGTCCGAAATATTGCGTAGAGTTCTTTAGGAGCTATAATTTGAAGTCAGTCCGGGGAAAGTTGAGCCTGAGACCTGTTTCTTCTTTAAAGACGCATTTGATTTAGTATTCATGGTCAATTTTTCCTGAATTATGGCACAATTTGCAAGCTTTTGTAACTTTATTCTATTTAATTGTCCAGAACAGTGCAGAGTCCTCTAGGAGCTATAATTTGAAGTCATTCCAGGAAAACTTGAACCTGAGACCTGTTTCATCTTTAAAGACGCATTTGATTTTGTTTTAATGGTCAGTTTTACCTCAATTACGGCACAATTTGCAAGCTTTTGTGATTTTATTCTATTATAGGTCCGAAACAGTGTGTAGAGTGACCTAGGAGCTATAATTTTTAGTGACTCTGGGGACAATTCAACCTGAGACCTGTTTCTCCTTTAAAGAAGCGTTTGATTTTATTTTTATGGTCACTATTACCTGAATTACGGCACAATTTACAAAGTTTTGTAATTTTTTTCTTTCAATGGTCCAAAACATTGTGCAGATTTCCCTAGGAGCTATACTTTGAAGTGACTTCGGGGAAAATTAAACCTGGTACCTGTTTCTTCTTTGAAGAAGCATTTTATTTTATTTATATGGTCAGTTAAAGTTTTACATGAATTAGGGCGCAATTTGGAAGATTTTGTGTTTTTCTCTTTCAATGGTTCGAGACAGTGTGCAGAGTGCCATTGGAGCTATAATTTGAAGTGAATCCTGGGAAAATTAAACCTGATACCTGTTTCTTCTTTAAAGAAACATTTTATTTTATTTATATGGTCAGTTTCACCTGAATGATGACAATTTGCAAGCTTTTGTAATTTTTTTCTTTCAATAGTCCAAAACAAGTGTGCTGAGTGCGCTTGGAGCTATAATTTGAAGTGACTCCGGAGAAAATTAAGCCTGATACCTATTTCGTCTTTAAAGAAGAATTTTGTTTTATTCATATGGTCAGTTTTACCTAAAGTACAGCACAATTTGTAAGCTTTTGTAATTTTATTCTATTTAATGATCTGAAACATCGTGTAGAGTGCCCTAGGAGCTAGAATTTGACGTGACTCTGCGGAAAATTGAACCCAAGACCTGTTTCTTCTATAGAGATGCATTTGAGTTTGTTTTTATGGTCAATTTTGCCTGAATTGCGGCACAATTTGCAAGCTTTTGTAATTTTGTCCTATTTAATGGTCTGAAACAGTGTGTAGACTCTAGAGTGCCCTAGGACTCTGGAGCTACAATTTGAAGTTACTCCGGGGAAGATTGACTCCGAGACCTGTTTCTTCTTTAAAGACACGTTTGATAGAAGTTTTTGTTTTTCAGCCACACTTCTATCTTTTTGCCTCTTGCTGCCCTGAAGATGCGTGAAATCTTCATTCGAAATGTGTCGGCACAAAAATTGGTTTACACAATCATAAACCAGAAAAGTCATGGACAATATATCGACCTGTGAAAGTCTCCATTACAATATTTATTTTAATTATCACTTTTACCTGACTTAAGGTACATGTTGCAAGCTTTGAGATGTTGGGCTATTCAATTGCCCTAAACAATGTGTAGAGTGCCTCTGGAGGTGTATTTTTTAGTGATTCTGGGGAAAATTGAATCTGAGATCTGTTTCTTTTTCAAAGCCACATTTAATTTCGTTTGTATGGCATCTTTGTCCTGAATTATATTGCACAATTTGCAAGCTTTTGTAATTTTGTTTTATTTTATTGCTCTGAAACAATGTGTAAAGTGCCTAACAGCTATAATTTGAGGAGTCTCTCAGGAAAATTGAACCTGAGACTTGTTCCTTTTTTAAAGTCGCATTTGGTGTGATTTTTTATTGCTTATTTTTGTGGAAGACAACACAAGTTGCAAGCCTTTGAAATTTTGTTGTATTTAATTCTGTGAAACAATGGGTACAGTGCCGTAGGACGTATACNGAGACTTGTTCCTTTTTTAAAGTCGCATTTGGTGTGATTTTTTATTGCTTATTTTTGTGGAAGACAACACAAGTTGCAAGCCTTTGAAATTTTGTTGTATTTAATTCTGTGAAACAATGGGTACAGTGCCGTAGGACGTATACCTTTGGCCACTGAGGGGAATTGAATGAGTGGCCTTTACATACTCAAATTTGGATCTTGCAAGCCCAACGTTATGGGTAGATAGTCGGGGATAATTTTCCTGATTCGATCAAATACCATCCTGTCTGCATTTGCCAGCTGAAAGTTGATTTTCGATTCTTGCCAGCACCTAAGCTCGTGTTTGGACTTCAAAAATGCCTTTGATAGTTGATGCATCTTTTGAAGAATCTTAGGGCCGGGAACCATGTAGTTTCAGCCTGAACATTTCCTTCATGCAATAGAACGGGAGACCACCACAAGGAGTGGTCATTGAAAGACAACCCGGATATAAGAGCTTTGCCTTCCCGATTGAGATGGATTTGTGTGCCTCCAATACTTTGAGCAACAAAAGTCCCTTTCGCCTTCACATGGGCTGGAGTGACAATAAAGTTTGTAAATTAAGACTTGTTCAAGATTCTTGCCTAGGGGAGCTCTAGAGTGGATGTAGTTCTTCAAGTAGCACTTTATATGCTTCATTCTCTTCTAGTGCTTGAATAATCCATTTGGGCAAAGCGCTAAGGTTTTTGTGTATGTTTGTTGATGATCCCCAATCTTTAGGAGTGCAACATAAGTTCCAGTTAACATGATGAAAACTTTTGCTTCCATCGATGTTGGCCTAGAGAAAGCTGTGAAAGATTTCTTGAGCACGGTCAACACTGGCAAAAGGCACCCAACACGAGGAGTAGTAAACATGGGTGGATGATAAGATCATCATGCATATTTTGAATTTAGTAGCCCAATGCCATGAGCTTTGTCAACCATTCTCAATCTTCTTTCCACTTGTTGATCACCACATCCGATATGTCTTAAAGCGATGCTTGAAACATAAAAGGAATGTTAAGGAACTTGAAAATCTGGCTAGGATGGATCCAAGCCAAACTTTGATCGGCAGCTAGGCAAGTGGATCTTGTGAACTATGTCTGTAACATTGCGTTTTATCCCACTAGTTCCCAGAGCTTGAAGCATCACAGTATATGTAGTGAATACATTGAGCCAATTCATGGTAGAGTTCAGGTATTCTAATTGGAGAGCTTCCAAGCATGTTCTCTGATATCTGAAGGGCGCTATTCATTAAATGTTGAATGTTTACTTCATGGTTTTGTTGATTAGATTGTGTATATGTAGAGAAAAGGAAGAATACTTCCACCTATTCCTTCAACTTGGATATAGGAATGATTTCTTGGTTTAGTATGAAACAAGTAGCAGTTGCCCTTAGCTCAATAGAAGCATAGTACATTGTGGCTTCCTTTGTTAGCTGTGAGGAAATTTTGCTTTGTAATTTGGTAGCTAAGCTAAGTGGTGTGATGATGGAACCCAATACCATTTATTGTGATGATCAAAGTTTAAATTGTTCGAGAATTTAGTTTTCATGATAGATCCAACCATATTGAGATCGAATATCATTTCCTATGGGACATGGTATAGAGGAAAGCAATGATCTTGGGGTACATAGGTGGCTGATGTTCTGACAAAGCCCCTAACAAAGTGTTAGCTTTTGTGTTACTCTGAAAGTGTTCACACCATATTTGGGAGTGCTTCATGAGTTTTGGGGTACATGGTGTATGTTCAACCCCTAGATGGTTTGAGATGGATTGGCACATGGGAGATGGTTCGTGATGGATTTGCACATTGTAGATAGCTTGCTCAACGGTTGCTTGAACTCAGTTGGGTGCTTCCTTGGCATTCTTTGTTGAAATATTGTAACTGCAAAGAGTATTCTATTTATTATTGAGTTATTATTCATTAGATCAATCCCCTTTTGTGGATTGATCATGTTGGGCATTGTAATTGACCAAATCCCCTTTTGCGGATTGGTCAAACCCTAAATATATTATGCAAATTGAGAAGTCGGCCCCCAGACCATTTAAAGTGGTTTTAACCACTCAGAAGACAGGTCGGCCCTGCCCAGTGAAGAGACACCTTTCCAGCACCTGTCAGTTTGTATAAATAAAGGAAGCCAGCGCCTCATTTGTTCACTCACTCAACTCACTCATCTAGTGCGCAAGTTTGAAGGAAGTTGCAGTTGCCAGTTGCTGGAAGAAGGAAGAGAGAGAGGGACATTGCTCAGTGGAGGATATTCTCTAGTGTTTGGTTTATTGTCTTGGCATTGTATTGGCTATCTATATTAAGGAAGTTTTTGCTGGGTTTTCTCCCCCATGAGGGTTTCCCAGGATAAATGTTGTGTATCTTGTGATTGTGTTTCTCT
>SNQJ01S0025115.1:101959-114783 GCA_010110895.2 Picea sitchensis
GGGTTTTCTTCCCCTAGAGGGTTTCCCAGGATAAATGCTGTGTCTCTTGTGAATGTGTATTTCTCAGTGATCTTGTTCTTATGTTGCTCTTATCTATTGAAATGCAAAGAACTATAATAATGGCATAAACATTAACAATTACACTATGCTTGAAAATCCCCGAGTTACACAATTCCTAGTGATATGAAGAAAGGAGGAAAAATGTAGGAGATTATATGTACAGACATATGGACACCATCATGATATGCTTTATAATTGTCATCTCAATAGGGGATCATCTCAGCACTGACTTAACAAGGACGCATGAGTTATGGAAAGACAGATGAAGGACGACCAACCTTCACATGTTTTATGTCTTTTACATTCACTGATGATAGTTGGGGAGTTAGGCAAATGATGTTTTGAGGTGACCATTGGTGGCACAACTTTCGACATATCAATAACCCAATTTCAAAGATGCATAAAGACTTTATTTAGCAATCCCCTTTATTAATGTTTTTAGTGGGGCATACTGCATTTATCTAGACAGCGTGCAAAAATCACAATACCAATTTTACAACCAAAAGACCTTTAGCTACAAATCTCTGACCAAGGGGTATCTGTTCTATCAAAGTCACTTAGGACTCGCCCCTAACTCCATTCACAAAGACCACATTAGCAGTGAGCACTAAGGACCCCCATTAACGATGTATCCACATGAACGCATCGTCGCATACCTATTCTTTCTGTGTTACACGATCCACACCTTGGAATGACTCAGTCAACCGCTCTAACAAACACGAGGAGTGTGGTCGTTGGGTTTTGACATTGGGCCATCATTGTGGCACTCCAACTCGCCGCTTGACAACAGCCTAACGAAAAGTAATCCCCTTTGTTCTACTTCAACTTTTATTTTTTTTAATTTTTAATCAAATTAATGTTTCCTATGAATCTTCTTTTTTTCCAAGGAAAATCTTACAGGGAAACCCAAGGGTCCTTCCCCACATTTTTGGATTTCATCCCTAGTAAACCCATTGGCGTAGACTAGTGCACCTCACCTTGGGGGATTTGAACCAAGCACTTGTTGGCATGGAACTAGCCAAATGCCTGGCAACATCGGCTACAACCGGTTGAGTTAACCCCTTGGGCTGCTTCATATGAATCTTCTACTTGAACTTTTGTAGTACTTTTTTTTATGTTGAACAATAATATCCAGTTGTAGGAATTTTTTTTTAAGATAATGTATGTGGCTCACAGGATAAGGACTTATACCGCCCTTTATTTAAGTTCTATATTTGCAATTGATCTTACTTTCAATCTCATTTTTGGAGTTTGATTGGATGCTTCTTGCATTTTTAATGTTCTTATATTTGTTCAAATTTGTCTTCATGCAAGAGGGGAAGTTTTTTATTTTATGAGAAATTTTCTGCAACTTTTGTTTCCCATCTGTACTAAATCTAGACAAGCTACAGGTGCATTTGGGTGCGTTGTACTTGCCAAATGAGTAGAAAACTCGGGAATGATAGTCGTTTGGAAAGTTGCATTCTACTTCATTATCCGTGAGATAAGCTTGTAGGATACTTGCTTTAGAGGTTAAAGGTCTGTTTCTGATAGGATAATGGGATGCCCTAGAATTTCCTTTTGTGTTTTAAGATTTGAAAGTTGATTCTTTACCCAATGTGTGAAAAGAATTGCTATGGATGACAATTGCTAGATGGTTCAGATAGCTTGCTTTGCAGGATAAAGACCCGTTTCTGAGAGAAAAATGTGTTTCGAATTTCCCATTGTCTTTTGATACTGGATGCTTTATTAACTTGTAAAAAGGGAAGCTATCAATGGGAATTGCTAGAAAGATTAGGTAGTTTAAAATTCAGCAGATAAATATTTGTTTTATATACTTTTCGACATCTATATTTTGGAACTTACATTTGATTCCTTACATTGGATGATTGGATTTAATATTCTGATCAATGAGAACTTCATATATCTGAATTCTATATTCTCTTGGTTCTTTAACTTTCTATTTTTGTTTTTAGAAAATTGAAACTTAGCTCATTTTGAGACTAACATCTTATATTGTGGTTTCCAGTTCAAATGGCGGCTTGTAAAGAAAGCTTCACAAGTTTTCTATTTGCATTTTGCTCTCAAGAAACGGGCAATTATCGAGGAGCTGCATGAGAAGCAGGAGCAGGCAAGTCTTGTCAATTTGTGCTATTGTGAGGAGGAAATTGTCAGTTCCTAGAGAATGCATCTCCTTTAAGAAGCAGCAAGAGATTAATTTATGTGTTTGTGAGGATTACAAAGAAAAAAAGGAAAAAGTTATATTAATGGACCTATGAGTGACCAATAATGATAAATGTGACTTGGGATTTACAACATCCAGAATGAAAGCAAAGGGATGTAATCTAAGTGTATAGGTTAAACGCCTCGTCTAAAACAAAATGGTGTTCCCTATTTTGATTCTCTAATTAGTAATAGCTCTAGGGATTTGCTATTTTTGTTATTGAATTCTTTGTCTTTGGCCTGTGAAGCCTGGTTTAAAGGTGGGATTGAAATGGCATTGCCCCTGAGCTTTTATATTGTATAGTATTGTTGAAACTTTTAAAGCTTACGGCTCATTTAGTTTTTAGCTGAATGACCTAAACCTTCCTCCCCAGTGCAGGTTAAAGAGTGGCTCCAGAGTATTGGTATTGGAGAGCACACAACTGTGGTAGATGAAGGGCATGATGAAGATGAACATGATGAAGAACCGGTATCCTCATACCAAGAGGAAACCCATCCAAGTAAAAGCAGGTGCTTTTAGCTTCTATTCTTGCTGAATATCAAGCTATTAATTGAATTCCTATGCTGCTGTGGTTCCAACACTGTTTTATGTCACCTTTCTGGAAGTTGAAGCATTTTTATTAGTGTTTACTTTCTGTGCACATCTGCTTTGGAATTGACCAAGTCTGTTAGCCAAGAATTTGAGGGGTACTCCTTGAAAGTCGATGATGTAAATTTCCCTAAGAGTTCATGTTCTAGATATTATCTAGCTGTTAAATGTTGGAAGAAAAATAATCTTAGTTTTGAACTTTATGTGGTCATAATTGAGGTTTCCTGTCTTCGAAAGCATGAAAAAGAGCATGCACATCACTCTAACATGGAGATTGCAAAACAACTTCCATCCTTATTTTCAAATTCTCACCCATGGTAAGAGGGGAGGGTTTACATCAAGCCACCTTCGACACTACATGCCTAACCAAAGCACTCAATTAAAACAAGATGAGTGCTACTGCAAACTCTCAACTCCTAAAATTCTTCGGAATTTCTTCATCTTAGTTCCTTTTACTGTAAATTTTACTTAGTCTGTCATTAGGGTGTATATCTGCATTTCAATATAATCCTTTTTTGCTTTGTTTGCTCCAGTATGGATATGTTTTTCTGTTGTCAAAGAGTCAGAATATTAGAGCCTTTCTTATTGGAATTTGTTGCTTGTGATTTGTGCTACTTGTTTAAGCCATGGGATATGAGGGGAGGGTTGTCAACTTTGACTTGGTTTCTTTTGTTTCTATGCCCCATTTGTTTTTGTTCCATCCTCCATTTATGTTACATGGGCATATTGTGTTTAATTGCCACCTAAGTTGATCGTTTCGTGCGTGAAATCTTGCTTCTTTCTTGCTGCTTTCGCAGACTTTCAAGCCTGCATGGAGGTGACAGATTGGAACTTTTTGGCACAGAGATGTTCCCTCCATTGCAGCATTGCCTGTCATTCGTCCAGCAATAGGACGCTTACAACATATATCCGATGGAGCTAAGTCCGCGATGCAAGGGTACCTGAATCATTTTCTCGACAATCTAGATATTGTGAATTCTAAGGAAGTAAGTTCAGTCACATTTCCCTCCTCTTTCACTGGACAAAAGTTAATTTACTTTATTTTTCTTTTAATAATTGACCAAATAATTAGTCAAAATTAATAGAGATAAATGATTAGAGTTCCTATGGACCCATCAAGTGTGGTTTTTTGAGGGTCCTTTTCTGCTTTTGCAGAGGTTCTCACATCAWTGAAAAGAACTGAATGTTTTTTTAGATTGGAGTCTCTTGAATTCTTTAAGATAGTTTTCACTATATCTTTCTTTGCTGAAAAATTTAGGTATTGTGGGTGCACAAGGGAAGAGTAAGTAGTATCCCATATGACTTCCAAAATTGGGTGCTGGAACTAGGTTCTATATATCTGTGTGTGTATGTATATATGTGTCCATTACAAGGAAGGAATTCTGAAGGAAAGAAATAAATCCACGTGCTTAGATTCAATTTAAATTATAAACAATTAGAAAAAAACCTGAGATCGTTGTGTTTTCATGCTTCAAACATGGTAGAAAGCCACCAGGAATTGAGTCTTCAAGCCTCAAATGCAGTCCATTGTGCACAAGTGGCCAAGACTTTCGATAAATCTTCTCTACCCACTTAAGCATGTTGTTTGTGAAGTTTCAGCCTCCAAAATGAGATAATGTCAATATAGCATCTCGAATGGAGAATATACATGGTGTCATTTGTAGAAAAGTATTAGGCACTGTTACCCCTCATATAGCATGAAGATTGCATGTGTGATTTTCATCACACATTACAGGGATTTGCAGGATGATTGCTTCATGAGGATGGTACTTCCATTTGGCTGCTTGAGTACTTTGGATTGTCATGGCTTGGTTCTATCTTCATGGTTGCACATCTTTGGTTGATGGATCAACATATTAGAGGACAGTTGATGGTGTTGCTTGCTACTTCATGTGACTTATATCGGTATTGTGGTGTTGTGTTTTTGATATATTGCTCCTCATGTCTAGATGGTATTACACCTTGCACACATGTATGATGTCTTCCTAGTGATTGATAATAACATGACACGATTCTAGTGCATAGACATATTATGGTGGTTGCTTGATACTTGATGGCCTAGGAGACAAGTTCACTAGCACATGATTATATATTGTAAGGATTGATGTCACATGGAGTTGGGGCGCTTAGCGTTGATCTCTTTTCATATGGTTACAACATGGTTATTAATATATTGAATGTGTTTTACATGGCGGGGATGCCTGCTAGTGTGATTGTCCTAGTAGATTTTGGTGTCTTTCATGCTCGTGTCACATTGTTATGACCCATGTTATTTCCATAGATGTATTGCTCACCTAGTGCACACATGTGGAGGATGATTTCAATGGTTTAATGGTTGTTTGGCCTCCTTTTGACCTCATTCTTGGCTTGGACATGGAGTGCCTAGCATATTGGCCTCTTTCTTACATGGTTCCAATATCTTCATTGACATATTGGATGTCTTTTCCCTATGGTTGGATGCTTCCTACATTAGAGCCCTAATTTATGGGGATAATTTTCACACTTGGATCTGTTCATCATTTGGTTTAAGGCTTGATTAGGTGGAGCAATGTCGTTATGGCACCTGCACACTTCATATTTTGTGGATGTTTTGCTTGGTCGATGGGGGGCGTGTCCTTTCTTCATGGCATTGGTTATTATCTTGCACATGGATATATGGTATTATTGATAGTTTTGACCCTCCAACACATGGATACGATCTTTGGTATCTAGTTTAAGGAGTGGTTACAACCACACAATGGATTATTTCATGGTTATCTTGATGGGACGTCTTCCTTTGGAGCCACATGTGCCATATGGAACATGCATTCCACAATTTTCATGGTATTTGATGAGACGACCTAGCCTTGGAGGCCACACATGTGGTTTGAGTTGGTTATATTGCTCATTTATGGAGATATTCTTGTGGAGAGACCTCTCTTGGAGTAGTTTGAGGAGGTCATTGGATTTTTATGTGGTCTTACAATTTTTGGATGGCATGTGTGAGAGAGTACTTTGGGTGATGTGTGCTAGCTTATTGGCAAATATATTTTGATAGAGTGCCCCAATTGTTGTTACATCAATGCCATTAGATGCAATGTGGCTATGGCATTTTTGAAAAGTGGTTACAAGAAAGAATCCAATAAATATTAAGGGGTTACGACAATTTCAAATCTGTCGTTTTGAGAGCCCTCACCGCATTTTGACCACTCGTGCCACATGGAGAAGCACACCTTTGATATTTATTTACTTTCTTTGTTGGTTGGCACACATATGGAATGTCATAGTCAACCAACCGCCCACTCATTTAGAGGATGCGTCTGACCTCCTTGTGTTATTCTTGGAGGGTGTTGCATAACTTACTCCATTATTTTATTATTGTTGACTTGTCTCATGGAGTTGGCTACACGAGAGCATTATTATATTGTTTTCCTTGGATATTTTATTGTTTTTTCTCGGAGAAGAATATTGATCTCAACAACTCATTGCTATTTTTAGTAAGGAGGTTGTCAAGAAGGATATTTTATTGTTATTCCTTGGAGAACTAATGGATCTAGGAAAACAAATACTTCTTTATCATCAAGGAGATAGAGCTAAAACCTATATAAGGGTTTTCTCTTTCCATTTGATGTGTGTTGGATTTAGACCTATATAAGAGCTTAGTACACTTGTTGGATGTCATTGGAGGATCAATGTAGTGCTTCAATGTATGAGAAGATCTTCTAAAACTTAATGTCATTCTTTCTTGTCGAAGTTATCTTGACATATGCTTGTTGGGTAATGAATTAGGAAACACCCTTCCTTATTCTATTATGTTATCAATGGAATATTACTTATGAATGCATGTTTTCTTTACGCTCGGATGAATGCACATATATTCTATTCCTGATAATTATAATCTCAACAAACATTGTATTTTATCTACTCTAGTAATATCCGTAGTTATATTTATGCAGTTTAGGACAGCAAGGACATGGACTTTTGTAGCTTGTACTTTTCATCTTTAATAGTCATTTCTTTTCATTTGGATAGTCTCCCATTAAGCCTTGATGTGACCCCATTTTCCCAATGAAAAGACACTAGTCTCCGGTCCATTCATCCACTCTATTACACATAAAACTGTTTTGCTGGAATTTACTCTTCATTTTACCTTGCAATTCATTGCCTAAAATTCTAGCAATTGTATTCTAGGAAAGGCCCCCTTGTGCTAGAGGAGAGCTAGCCTAAAGTTGGAAGAGGGTTGGTGAGGTGACATTGGCTTCCCTCTTTAGTTGCCCATAAGCTAGCAGTGCTCTTTTGGACTTTAACTTTGAAGTGATAGTTTGTGAGGTAAGGGCACTAACAATCACCACCTAAAGTGCATGCACAAAGGAGAAGCAAATGGTTATAGCAGTCATTATGCATGCAAGCCTACTCAAACAAATACAAGAATTTGATGATTTAGTAACGCATTGGCAATTAAGTTCAAAATGCCCATGTAATATAAATGTGAGATTGCATAAATGAATGAGTTTGCTTATGAGTACTAGTTGCTAGCCTAGGTGAAGATGCACCTGATTTTCCATGTAAGCTAGTTAATGAAGGCATTCTCCAGATATGACAAGTGATGCCAACTTTTGTGGATGTCTTTGAGTTTGAGGAGCAAGCTCATGACCAAATAAGGATACTTGATGAAAGACGAAGGAAACATCATAACTGAAAGAGGAAGAAAAATTGGTTGAATGGTCAAGCAAACCTTGGGAAGAAGCAACATGGGAGATAGCTACGTATGTTTGAGAAGGTGGCCCCAATAAGCACAATGATCTTTGCAAGGCGGGAAGAGTGACATTATAGTTTAGGTGAGATAGGTTCAAATGACAGTTAAAATGGGAAGTCTACAATAGTTAGTGAGGGACCAAGGAAATTAACCGTAGAGTTACTTTTAATAACAAAAGACCCTCAAAATAAGAAGCGTGAATTAAACATTAAAATGTCTCACATGTTATGAAAATTTGACAAGTAGCAGATATTGAATTGTTACTTAAGGGGGTGAGGCAAGGGACTTATTTAAGGGTTAAGAGAATAAATCAACACCAAGAAAAAATAACCCTAGAGAGAGAAAATAAACCCAAGCATAAGTGTGCTAGAGAGAGAAATAAACCAAGCACAAGAGAGTGCAACACTTTGATGGTGCCCTTAGGCATAACACTTTATTGAAGATGGAAAATAATCCATTTGAATGAATATTAGTGTGCTAGAGAGAGAAATAAACCAAGCACACGAGAGCGAAACACTTTGATGGTGCCCTTAGGCATAACACTTTATTGAANCCTGGGCCCATTTACCACAAGTACACCTTTTTGATAAATGTATCCTATCTCCCTTGGTCTGCAGCCCAATCTAGGAGAAGGTCGGCCCGATGCTGAAACATCAACACTCCCTCTTAGCTAGGGAGGTATCTTTCCATAGTAGTACACAACTACTGTCTAGTGGTACACAACCACTGCTAGTAGCACACAACCACTGTCTAGTGACACATAGTCACTGCGAGTGGTACACAACCACTGTAGTAGTACACAACTACTGTCCAAAGACACACAGTCTCCGCCAGTGGTACATAACCACCGTAGTAGGAAAAGGTTTGTCACACATGGAAATCCCATGTGGACTTCTAGAGGCTACTCCCTCTAGAAACACTAGGGTCAACTCCCCATAGTGTGTGACGTCAAGGTAAACTCCCTTGACATGTCCTCATGTGCTCTCCACAAGAGACGTGTCCTCATGTGCTCTCCACAAGGGACGTTGGGCTATAAGCCCAAACCCACTTATCCCTTCTCGGATAAGTATCCTCACATATCAACTCCACTCAGTCACAGAGGAATACGATGTGGAGAATGTCTCAGGAAGTTGCAAACATCAACACTCCCTCTCATCGAGGGAGGCATTCTCTGCCACGCCAAGTCTGTCACGGAAGTACTCGAACTTCGTCCTGGTTTGGTAAGAACATCAACAACCTGCTCATCTGTAGGAAGGTACTGCACCAATACTGCCTTCCTTTGCACCATGTCTCGGATGTAATAGTACTTGATCTCAATGTGTTTCGATTTTTCATGAAACAATGGATTCTCTGAGATCTTCACACAACTCTCGTTATCACAATGAATAACGATGGAATCTAGCACATGTTCAAATAAATCTGCAAGGAGCTTGCGAAGCGACACTGCTTCATGGACTGCCACACTTAATGCAATGTACTCTGCTTCTGCGGTGCTCAAATCCATAGGAGTCTTGTTTCCTGCTACACCAGGAAACCATGGCAGATCCTAAAGTGAAGCAACACCTGAAGGTGCTCTTTCTATCCACTGTGCTCCCTGCACAATCAGAGTCAATATATCCCTGCAATCTCATGTCAATACGGGAAGTATATCTCAGACCATGTCCAATTGTGCCTCGCAGGTATCTCAACACATGCTTCGCAATAATCCAGTGTGTCTATCTCGACTGACTCATAAACTGGCTAAGTGCACTCACTGCATAGCAAATATTTGGTCTAGTGTTAACCAGATACATCAATGATCCAATCAACCATCTGTACAGGGTCGGATCAATCTCATCGGAATTGGAAGAAGACACACTTAGGTTCTTCAAATTCCTCACCATTGGTTTAGTCATGGGCTTACAGTTCAACATCCCAAACTTCTTCAATATCTCAACTATGTACTTCCCCTAACTCAGGAAGATCTCATCAGTTCTCTTCCACACCTCTAGTCCCAAGAAGTAGTGCATCATACCAAGGTCCTTCATCTCAAACTCAGAGGTCAACGCATACTTGCATTCAACAATAAGGCTCTATGTACCGGTGAGGAATAAATCATCAACGTAGAGGACCAAAATCAGGGATTCACCATTAACAATCTTGTAGTATAGGTTGGGATCAACAATACTTTTGCTGAAGCCCAAACTCATCAGGTGTCCATCAATCCTCGCATACCAAGCTTGAGGTGTCTGCTTGAGTTCATATAGGGCCTTCTTCAACCTGCACACATGAGACTCCTTCTCATGTATCACAAAACCATCTAGCTGCTCGATGTATACTTCTTCCTCAATCTCTCCATTGAGAAAGGTTGTCTTCACATCCATTTGATGTAGTCTCCAACCCATAGATGCTGCAAGGGAAATAATCGTCCAGATAGAAGTGTATCGAGCAATAGGAGCAAATGTCTCCTCATAATCTATTCTCTCCCCCTGAGAGAATCCTCCAGCAACAAATCTCGCTTTGTGCTTCTCGATGCTCCCATCAACTATGTGTTTGATCTTATAGATCCACTTGGAAGTCACTACAGACTTACCTTCAGGTCTCAGAACAATATCCCACACATCATTCTTCATGATGGACTGATACTCCTCCATCATGGCATCTCTCCATACTGGCTGACTAAATGTCTCCTCATAATAGGAAGGCTCAGAATCATTGATGTGGCTCATAGCTGCGGCATAGCATGGATATCTCTGAGATCTCTTGCTCTCTCGGAAGGTAACATGGGGAGCTGCATGTCCTTCTGCCTCCTATAGAGTCGGACGAGCCCATGCAGGTTTCTTTCGACCTACTACAATATCTCTGGTAACATCAGTTGGAGCTACAGGATCAACGAGATCAATTGAATCAATAGGCTCAACTGTTGTCCCTTTGAACTGTTGGAGGGTGAGGGGGAGAAAGCACCATCTCTTCCTGTCTCTCACTATCAATCTCCATGTGAAATCCTCTAGATCTCCTGAAGGCTACCTCTTCCTTAAAGATAACATCTCTGCTCACCTCAATCTGTCTATGACTAGGGATGTAGATCCGGTATGCCTTCGAAGGCTCACTGTACCCCACAAATGTACCCTTCTTGCCTGAAGGGTCTAGCTCGGTCCTTTTCTCCTTGGGTACATGAATGTATACTGGAAATCCAAATATCTTGAAGTGTCCAACCTTATGCTTTCACTCCGGTGAAGGCCTCCTTGGGAGTCATGTTCCTCAAAGTCTTATGAGGACTTCTGTTTTGAACATACACTGCAGTCATGGATGCCTCTACCCACAGAAAAATGCTGATCATGTTAAGTCATGTTGGACCATAATTGACATATTGAGGTTTCCTCATGAAACCAATGTCTAAGACATATTGAGGCTCCTTCATGGAACCAATGTCTTGGTTCCTTCATCTGACCATTTGAGGCATGTCAGGATGAAGTCTACATTCCCTCCTACTAGTCCATACTGGACCCTCCGGGGAGAATGTCTCATGATGTAATCATATCAGCATTCCCTCTTAACGAGGGAATACATTCGCAGCAACAGGCAGGAGATCCCAAACACTTGCACTCCTCAACACGATTCAAATCCAAATCTAGCTTTCCAACAGTAGCAGACCCACTAGGCGCAGACGGTTCCTTTGATGAAAGCATAAAATCATGACTAATTACAGTGGCAAGCTCTGGACTTGTCACTCCTGCATAAATTTGAGAAGAAAAAAAAGTAATCAAACCATCTCCCACTATTCCTTCACAAGGGACTTGGGAATCTCCATGTCCAAAAGCTATCCTGCCACATCAGTCAGCAGAATGAGCTTCTCTGCACCTTGAGAAGTTGCGATTTCCCCTGCAGCAGTTTCAACATTGATATTATAAGCCTGATCGTTCTCATCCGCTGCAATGGAGGAAATCATAGGCACACTGCCATTCTTAGCAATGGCCTTCAATACACTAGTATTTTATAGAAGCAACTTATTGAACATAATCAACCTCCTTTCCTTCACCTCTTTACAGATCTTCAATAGGTGGATGAGCGATTTGCGGTCTGCCAATGTCATGGGATCGACCGTTGAAGTAGTCATCGATTCAAGGGATGGAGCTGCCACATCCCATTCAGTGCTCGTAGCTCTAGGCCGACCGCTATTTACCGGGCATTCAAGCCTTGATCAAACATTACAGGGAGGAGGATGAGCGACACTCTAAAGCTCAACATCATGATCGATAATCTCTCTTCATTGTTTTTTTGTGATAATGAAATCTCAACCTCTCCTTTCCTAGGTGCATCGGGATTTTGCGGTGCACACAACCACAACCACTCGAAGAAACAAGTAAGCACCCAAGACCGAAGACACAAAGAAGAAAAGTCTAAGGTTTCTCAACATGAGCATCATTTAGCAAGTCAATGCCGGGCTCACGTTTCTGGCATCATGGGCAATAGATCAACTTTGATTTACAACATGGTTTCTCTAACCAATCCTTGGCGTGCCCTCTTTCTCTCTCTTGGAGGGATGGGCATCTTTCTTCTACCTGCTATCTGTAGGCAGGCAACTCAACCACTCAATCTGACATTGATTTTCTCAACCTCACCCCGACTGCCACTCTCACAACTCTCCTAAGCTCACAGTGGACAAACATCCAGGTGGACAGCAAGCAGTCAGGGGACTAAATCTCCTTCACCTCTCACTGTTGTGCTTAACAATCTCACACAAACAACTAAACATGAGCAACAACTTCTCTCTACTTTACTTTCTATATGTCCCTGGGCCCTCCTGTGAGGGAGTCAAGCCCAGTCCCGCTCTGATACCATGTTGAATTTTTATGTGAGATGATGATATGTAAGATTTGATATATTATTACAATGATGAGTGTTCCATATATAGAGATTCGAGAACATATGGTGACCATCCATGAAAGGATGCGTCCCTTGGATAATCAATAACTATTTATTATTATCATTTACTTATTATATATATTATTTAATAATCAATAATTATATTATTAATTATTAATCTAAGAGAATGTCTTCCCGTTGTTGTCTAAACATCAACACTCCCTCTCAACGAGGGAGACATTCTGCATCATGCCAAGATTGTCTCTGAAGTATACAAACTTCACCCTAGACTCATGACACTTGTCTGTCAGTCTTGGGAGATGTCTCTCTCCCACCTGAACCGAGGGGAAACTCCTTTTGCGGCTCTCCCTCTGAGCCAATTGACTCTCTCTG
>SNQJ01S0025116.1:21719-34489 GCA_010110895.2 Picea sitchensis
TAATTATCTTCTTCACTCATGTAAAGGTGCATTTTGGAATATCTACATTTATCATGTGTAGTAGATATAATAGATTCTCAAGATACCTAGATCCACACTCTAGATGATAATGGATATAAGTTGAAGAGAATTTTGTCCTTTATTTACAATTGCATGGGTATCCCAAGGATATAAAATGATAATCTAGACATTTTGGATAAGAATGAATAAAAACTATTTGCTTGGATAAGAATGCATAAAAACTATTTGTTGGGATTTTTGTGTTTCAAATGAGTAGTCTTCTTGATACCAATTTTTTGTAGTGATCAAGTCTTTTCAAAACTTAATCTAATTACTTTCTTATTTACTAACCAAAATACTTCCCCTGAGTTTTTACTGACTATTCTCCCCTTTGTTTCTAAAAGGATAGATTTTTCTGACAGGGTCTCTCCTCTTGTTAACTCTACATGATGTCATGTACATCATTTTGTACATCATAATGCTGCTTCTGTGGATGTTGATGTCCTACTGGAACACTACGCAATTGTAGCTCATATTAATCAAATAACCCTTGGATCTACCCATTGATTCTCATCGATCTCTAACCAGATGTATCCATGTTTATCCAAGATGCTTCTTTACTGTACATTTCTCTTAAGTTGTTTGGGAAATTTTATACTATGCTTGTCACATGACTGCAATTCTTTTTGCAACAATCAACTACACTCCTGTTCACTTGTTCAGTCTTTGCTATCCACATCTGTGAGTGTCCTGGTTTCTTGAACTTTGTTCTCTGATATTCTATTACTGCAACTTCATTTTTCTTCCATGTTCCATTTACTCCTTTTGTTGTATTGTATAAAGCATTTATCATTGACTATTTTCTTGAGTTCCAATAGTTATGGGCTTTGTGGCCATATCCACCACAACTGTAGCATCTCATAGTGTAACAATGTGCAGCAATATGTCCGACATGATTGCAGTTCCAACATATTATACTGTTGTTGAACCTACCAACTTGTTTTCTTCCATGATGCCTACAATCCAAAGCTTTATGACCATATTCATTACAAGAAAAATAATAACCATTAAAAACGCTCTCATACCTTCTTTGATTCATCCATGAAGGTGTCTCTCTTCTAAAGTTTCTTTGAGGTATATGAGTAGCTTCTGGATGTATTCCTTGATCTGTTCTTCTAAATTTTGTAGTGTTTCTTTTACTTCTTGAACGTGAAGAACCTGAGTCATACCTGCTTTCACTTTTTACAAATGAAGGAGTTGTGTCAGACTTGTCTTCATCCTTTACAAATGAAGGACCTGTGTCAGACCTGTATTCATCCTTTACAAATGAAGGACCTGTGTCAAACCTATTTTCCCCTTTTACAAATGAAGGACATGCATCAGGTTTCTTAGGAGTATTGATTTCTTCCTTGTTGTATCCAAGACCGGATTTGTCACTTAGTGATCTCTGACTATCCAAGATCTCATCCAGGGTCATGGAGCTGTTCAAGAACTTGATTTGGGTGTTTGAATTCTCAACCTTCTTTCTAAGATTCACAACTTCTGCTTCCATCTTATGACATGAATCTTCCTTTTTGTTCAGCTGGTTCCTCACTACTTCCTCCCTTCTTTTGGCTTCTTCAAGTTGGATTTTAATATTGACATAGCTTTCCCTTTGTTCTTTTAGATCTGCAAGGCTTTTGCTTGGTTCATCATCTTTCTTCTTTTCTTATTTTGCTTGAATGATTTCATTTTTCAGTCTCTCGATATCCTCTTCCTTTGCTTGACTGATTTCATTTTTCAGTCTCTCGATCTCCTCTTCATTTTCTTTTGTTAGATCAACAACTTTTGTTTTCAATCTTTTGATCTCTTCTTCTTTGTTTTATAACTAAATATTTTTCTCAAATATGATTTCTTCATTGTCTTTGAGCTTTTCTTTTATTTCCAGGATATGCCTTTGATTGCTAAGCTCATCATCTTACTTGTTCTTTTCTTTTGCTTGACTGATTTTTTTCTTCAACTTCTCGATCCCCTCTTCTTTTTATTCTAACTAATTATCCTTCTCATACATTATCTTTTCATTGTCCTTGAGCATTTCCTTTATTTCCAAGATATGATTTTGACTCTTTTCAAGAAATTCTTTAGTGTAGTCATGAAGATAGATATAGTTTGAATCATTATGGTCATAACAGTATTCACAGAGACTCCAATCAACCTTTTGTTTGGCCTTTGATAGTTCTTCTTCTACATCTTCCATGGGATAAATGCTAACATAACATTATTTTATTGTATTTGAGTCTTCTTCTTTACTTGTAGGGGAGGATTCAATATCAACATTATTGCAATCGAAATATTGTGGAGACTTTTTACCTTTATTGATGATTGATTCTTCCTCTTCATCCTTGATAGGAATGTATTTTGTACCTTGTCTTTTGATTTGATACATCTCTTCTAACTTCAACCATAAATCCTTGGCAGATGTGCATAGTCCTATGCTTGCCTTGACGGTATCTGATAATCCATTGAGAAGAATCTTCAATGCCACTTCATTGTTCTTCCTTAGTCTTGTTTGGACTGTAATCTTGGATAGATTCTTTGATGTAGTTAAGTCCTAGGGCTTGCTTACTACTGAATTCCAAACTTCAAATCCTTTTGACTTCAAATACTGTTTCATATTTTCTCTCCATGAGGAATAATCTATTCCATCAAATAAGGAAGCTTCAATTGCGGAGAGAGCCATCTGTCCACCCATTTCTTTAGGATCTACCTTCGAGTGGTTAAACTGTGCTGAAGGAACCCGCTCTGATACCAATTGTTGAACACACCGCCCACACTAAGAGGGGGGGGGGTGAATTAGTGTGTCGACTTTTCTAACTTTTCTTCTTCTTACAAGTTAGCAGTTAAAACATAATTGAACAGATTAAGAACAATTAAATCATAATCACAATGCACAAGATATACTAGATGTTTGTGTAAGATTTTGTATAATTGATATGTATATATATGTGAATATAGTAATATGAATTTTCCCAGCACCAACTATTTTGTATCAGCACCAACTGAAGTAAGGATCACCAACTCCTCGGAGAGCACCAACTCTCAAGCAAGACCCATCTTGCCACAAGACCTAGCTTGCTGATAGAATGCAGTCTATCCAACTAGAGTTCATATAGTAGTTCAACCAACTCTAGTAGCAGTGATCCATTATTGAATAAATTATGTTTCATGATCAGAGGTATACCATCAACACTCATCACTACTCTTCATATTCTCTCTGAAATTCGCGCCTTCTTCACTTCGTCTTTCCTCTGATATTATCGCCTTCTTCACTTCGTCTTCTCTCTGATATTCGCATGGACATCAGGTTTGCATCCCCTTCATTTTTCTCCGCAGGACGCTCTTCCTTAACGAGCCTCTCTTTTCCACAAGCCCATATAATTCCACCAAGAACACCATCTAGTGAACCAATCATGGTTGTATTTATAGTTGCTTATGCTCAAAACTTGTTTTAGTTATTGGGTTGACTTATGCAACAAGTTATAACTAACTTGTTTATTTACAACAAATTTTGGGACCACCAGATATCATCATTTTGGGCCTTCAATGTTAAACCTGGCATCCCCTTTTACTTTCATAAATCGATCAAGGCATGGATCGATTTCCTTTGTCTCTTTGATAACAAAAATCAATGCTTCCTTCAAACCATGTTCATATGATCATAGGCGTAGAACCACAGGCTTATCAATTTAAGCGACGCATTACATTCTGCCCTTTAAATATCTTTACCATATGACCAATGGCGTTATTCAAACATTAGGTGAGACGAGCGCTTAAGCGATTATCAATTCAACTACCACGATTCAATCTCCCGATGATATGGACGATTGTCGGGACTTCGGGACATTTCCCTTCGAAACTTTTGGGTTTGAAACCTTTCAAAACTTCCGAATCAGATTTCCCGAACAGATCAGATGGTTTACGTTTATATCATGGAACCATATCAATGGTCATATATGATCCTTACATCTATCCTTTCATTCATTAATCCGGCATTCAGGACTTAATCAAGCATTGAGATAGATGACCACCAATTACTTCGTGACTTCGTCTATTATGCTTACGCTATCCTTCTACTGTATTTTGATCAATGGTTGAGAGTACACCCGACATCAGATCGACGATTGAGATCTCCTTCGGGTCTTCGGACTTCAGAGATTTCAAATCTCAACCCCTTCTTTCCTCTATACGTCAATCTTCCTAAGTTGTCAATCCACTGACATGTGTCCCTTTCGGATCAATGGTCAAGATCTCCTTTAGGTCTTTGGACTTCAGAGATTTCAAATATCAACCCCTTATTTCCTTCGTACGTCAATATTCCGGAGATATCAATCCACTGATGCATGTCCCTTTCGGATCAATGGTCGAGATCTCCTTCAGGTCTCCAGACTTCAGAGATTTCAAATCTCAACCCCTTCTTTCCTCCGGAGTGATCACCTGTTGAGTAAGTCATAAGTGGTGGAGACTTCTTGCTATCAGTTAATACTTCCACTTACACTATCCTTCCACTGTAGTAGATCAACTGTCGAGAATTATATCAAAGTGATCTTCAGATTGAACGTCTCATGTCCACTTCGAGACTTCGACATTCGGGACTTCGGGACTTTGTGCAAGTGCTGGTGGTAAAACTCCCAAAGTAAAACTCCCAGAGTGACGTAACTTTCTTACGTCACTTGATGATGTGTCATGAGCTGAGTAGCTGCCACATGTCACTTAGATTCATGATTTGCACATACTTGAAATACTGATTTCAACTTGACAGTTGTCATTCTCTGACTGTGCCACGTGTCCTTGCTGACGTGGTCTGTTAGAGTTTCTTGTTGATGTGGTTTGTCGACATAGATCTCCCGATGTGACACATATTCATTTCCTTGATCTAACGGTCAGAATAGTATCCGATGGGTATCTCAGATCAACAACTGAGAGTGACTTCGTAACTTCGTCCTTCAGGACTTCGGGACTTTTGACATTTCTTGGTGGTGAAACTCCCGAAGTAATTCTCCCGGAGTGACATAAATTGCTTACATCACTTGTTGACATGGAAAGAGCCAATTTCCTCTTGACACTTGTCATCATCTGATTATGCCATGTTTACTTGCTTACGTGGTCTGCCACATTTCCTTGTAGATGTGGTCCGCTGACGTGGTATGCCACATGTCCTTATAGACGAGGTTTGCTGACGTAGATCTCCCTGATCTAACGGTCATCATATGTTCTCCAGATCCGATGGTCCTTATTCATTTCAGATTTTTGAGCTTTGGGCATTTCAAATCTCAAACTGAATTATTGAAGTGATATTTCTTCGGAGTGTAACTTCCTCGCAACTTTAGACCCGAACTAAATGTTGTTCGTCGATCATGTTCTTAGATCGATGGCTTGATCTATCTACGATGCTGGTCTTCTAACTTATCCTATCCTTCCACTTAGAATGATCCAACAACTGACGGAAATTCGCATAAATGAGATCTCAGATCTTTTACCTCGCTTATCTTATCCTTTCACTCGAAATGCTT
Organism: Picea sitchensis; assembly: GCA_010110895.2. NCBI lineage: Eukaryota > Viridiplantae > Streptophyta > Pinopsida > Pinales > Pinaceae > Picea > Picea sitchensis. Next base: position 27,269 of record SNQJ01S0025116.1, read on the forward strand.
CGACAGCTGAAGGAAATTCAGGTTTGATCTGATGGCTGACGGGTATTTGGATAATCGAGAACTCATCCTTTCTGCTTATCCTGTCCTTCCACTCAAAAGTGATCCAACGGTCGATGTCGACTCTTCGAAGCAGATTAATGGTCGACAATGATTATAGAACCACAACTTGCGAGTGATTTAACTCGACACCCAAACTCCACAATTTGAAGTTATGCGTTGTTGGTGAGTCAACCACAATCATCGATATTTGAAGCTATAAGATCGAACGGTCCAAACTAATTGCGGGATTGGAACTAGCATGATATTTAATTCTCCTTTCGATCTCTGCAATCTATCCCTACCGTTGATATGGCAATTGCACATCCAACGACCACAACTCAATTCGACTTAATCTGATCGTTTGTTGGATCAACTGCAGTCGTCGATATTCGAGTCTATGATATCTGATGATATAGACCAATTGCGGGATTGGAACTAGCGAGTCGTTTAATTCTCCTTCCAATCTCTGCAATCTATCCCTGCCATTGATCTAGATTGCAGATCCGATGATCATGATCCTTCAACGGTCCTCAATCCCACGGTCACTCATATGACCGATGTTCGTTTATATGAGATGATCAACATGGTCAAATTCTTGATCGAACGGCTGCTGAGGCATCTCACTCTGAGCTTACACTTTTCCTTTTGAGCTTTGATCTCTACATACTTTTCACTCCTCCTCCTGAGCTTTGATCTCTGCATATTGTTCATTCCTCTTCCCGAGCTTACACTTTTGATTCTGAGCTTTGATCTCTGCATATTGTTCGCTCCTTCTCCTGATCTTACACTTTCGTTCTCTGGTTATTGTTTGACATCTTCTGCTAACTGATATACTGTTGACATCAATGACAATCTCATCTGTGGTAATTCATCATTAACAACAAATCATCACATCGACTGTTGACATCAATACAATATGTCCAACAGACTTGATTTGCCTGAATAATTGTTATCATTAGTACTCCAACAGGTTCATAGTTCCTTAGGGGATCTCTTAGCTACATAAGCATTGCTATTGTAATAGTTTCATTCATACAACTAAACCTTGAATTATTTTGTTTTCTCTTTCTAGTATTTTTTTAATTGGTAACATGTAGATCCTGATCAACAACCTTGATGTTATTTGTGTTCTTGTTCTGATCAACTTCATTGGAAATACCCATATCAAGCTAATAGAATAAGAAGACATTAGAATAGTTGTCTATAGCTCATGATCCACAAAAGTATTACAAAAAAAAAATAGGGGCCACTAAAGAGGTAGGTGTAGGTGTAGGTGCAGGTGTAGATATAGAGAAGAAGTTGTATCCGTAACTAAAATTACCAACAGAAAGTCTCATGACGTGGGAACAACCAGGGATGGGAGGGCTTGGGTAGTGCCTGGGGAGCCTGTGTACAATTTGTTGAATATCTCCTAACAAGGTCAAAGAGAAAAAATGTAGTAACATATGCCTTTGCTCGTTCTATGATGGATGAGATCTGTACTTCCATCCAAATTGTGTAGGGATTGATCAAAATATTATATATTCCAATCTTGGCACGAAGAAAGAAAATGGGTTGTGGTTTGCAAAAACAAATACCTGACTTAGGAGCCTCATAATGTATTGATATGTAATACTTTGTGGAATTGAAAATTGAAAAAAAAAAACACTCCAAAAACACTAATTATTGCCATCCAAACAATGGAAAATACAACCAAAGTTTACAAAAGCAATGTTGTTCACACCACCGATATGTGCATCAGTCTACAATGTTGTAATACTATTGTCATTTACAACCATGTATCACAAAAAGAAACTACAACAACATGCAACCTAATTTTTAGCTTGAATATGAACCTAAAGGTGTTTCCCCAACTCTCCAGTCACATTATAAGAATATATGCTCAAACAATTCCACTCTTGCATGCCACATTACATCAAATGAACAATGCCTCCATTATAGGTATTGGTATAAACAATGCCTCCCTTATAGGTATTGGTATAGAAAAAATGGCTTATCGGTTTACCATATGAAGAAAGTGTCATGACAGACAGATATGGATGCCTAAACTTGACACCAAGAAGGAAAATTTACATACCAACAAATGCTCCATCTGGGCTCCAAATACACCAGTTCATTGACACAACTGATTCTTTTGAAAGAGTTGCCTAAACACATATAACAAGAAATGTGTTTGAGTAATCCAAAAGTCTATGCTCCTAAGAATAACCTTCTAGGAAAGCACTTGCATTGTGAACAATAAAATATAAAAGATGTTTCTTCACCCAAATAACTTGAAACTAAAACAAGATGTAATATTTACACATGCACAATGATTGTGCGATTTGAGGCATCCCAATATTTGAATGACCTATGAGTTAAATTTTCACTTGATCTAACTTCCCAACTTGAATATCACCAACATTGGTTCCAACTGAAAAATATTCATCCAATTCACTACATTTAAAATTAATTTCATGGTTAGATTGCATTTAAAACAAAACTGAAGATGAAGAAATAGACTTTAGAAGCTTAAAATACAGAATTCCGACAAAGAAAACACAGATTTTCTATTATAATTGTCTGTTGTTGAGGATGAAAACCCATGCTAATAACACTTAAACCTTGTTTGAGGATTCTTACAACAACCATTTGGCAAGATCATAAACACACATAAACCATACACGAACAGAACCCAACACACTGTACACAGAAAACACACAAAAATAACAATAGCAAAGGAAACCAATGCAATAAACTTGGTCAACACGGGGAAAATACATACAATTAAAAAAAAATTACTTACTATATTATGAATAGTGGGTTCTGGGATGATCAAGGTAGGTTCACCTTCCACCATGCTCAAAGAAAATATGCGCTTCTGATCTTGAGCTAGAGGCTCGGGTAAGCAATAAAAATAGCCTATTGATGTATAATAAGATAGTATAGCATGGCCATTTCCCCAACTTGTATACTATTATCACACTAGTAAATTTAATTAAATTAAGCTAAATATAACTAATTTTAAATAAAACAAGATGAAATAAAATTAAAATGCAATAACCTAGACGTGGAATTATACACCAAACATTTTTCATCCACATATGTTTGTAAATGTCAGTTATCAATAATAATTTATACAATAGATGCAACTTGCATTTCATAACCAAGTTTCTTTCTCACAGTTACTCATCATTTCACTCAACCACATGGGGAGATTCACTGGATGTATGGGAAACATAACCATTTCATCTACCTAGACTACATGCCTTAGGCCACAAATAGGTGTTGAAGCTTTGAAGTAGGTGGCCCCCTTCAAGGATCCCTTCGCTAGGGAGCTATTGGAGTTTGGCCACCCATGTTTCGTAGACCCTGAGAGATCATATCGACATTCAAAAATCCACGATGTTCTGGACTAGACTACAACATGTTTTACTCTCATCTGGGAAACCTTCAACCTACTCCTCCACCTTCTTGAATTGCTGGGTCATTTTCTAGTTTGTGGGAGTTTATAAAAAATGGTTGTGGAGGGTTCAACCTGAAATAGAAAATCCTTCCCGTGCCAAGTTGAATCCATTCATCTAAGTTTCCCAATTCATAGACAAAGGTATGTCCAACTAATCATGAGCAATTCATGTGACTCGCTAGTGAAGCCACAAAAGAAGTAAGGAACCTTAGCTCATTCACCACTATGTGTTCTGTAAAATTCTACTCTCATGTTGATTGGGTGTATAATATGGTCCACAAAGTGGCATAGCTTCAATATTTATTGGCCCTGAAATGGTATTCTATCTATTACCCTTTTTAGGAATAAGATATAGAAGAGCTAGAGCTAGATCTGGGAATCGGGGAAATGACGATGTGCTCACTTCTCCCCCCATCCCCTCACATCTCAAGTGCAATCTATGGATTCTCGATCTAGCTAGGGTGACTTCTCTTGTAGGATGTAGTTGATAAAATAATTTATTTGGTAGGTTGTTCCAAGACATGCACCGGAATAACATGGTAGCACTAGAAGCAGAGAAAAGGAAATATATATGCATGAATGAGAAATATCTCCTTGATGTTGATGATTGTAAAATGGTGGTGGTGGTCTGACTACCAAGGAGCTTCCGCTTCAAGGCCAACCAACAAGTAAATAGTATTTATCGATTAATTGTTAGCACTGGGGTCATGGCTGGTGCACGGTATTTTCAGGCCTTTTATTCTAAAAAGGTTGGGATTCCCCTTCCTTGTTTTTGTTCATTCATTATCCTTCTTGATATGCGCACTTTTACTACCTACAACGTTGCATTGTGTGTGTAGACCATGCATGGAAACTTTATACAGAGTTTGAAGAAGGAAAGAAGGAACCTAGAACCTGCAAAGAGAGTTTACAACTTTAAATGCTAAGCTGAGGTGATAACAATGCAATGAAGTTCAAATGCTAAGCTGAGGTGATAACGATGTAATGGAGAGAAGAAAATGTGGTGACCGCCTCACCATAATGCATACACAGATTGGTCATGCGGTGCATCATCACCTCACCATAATTCTTACACATATCGATTCAATCGATTTTCTAGGCGATACGATGCATCATCGTCGTCCTTAGAAAAATCATGTCAGAAAGATAATCAATGATCAATGAAGTTTCCTAGATGGATCATATCAATGAAGTTATAATAGATTGAAAAATTAGATTACGTAACATTGGGAAAAAATCATTTTAGATTCAATGAAGTTATAATAGAGTGAAAATCTTACCTTATCTATCAAGCTCGACAATAAGACATCGGTCTTGTTAGTCAATAGCGTGTTTGATAAAATTAATTTAAATATTATAAAAAATAATATTTTCTTTTCTCCTATGTACAAGTTTGGAAAGCATAAAAATATTTCTGGTCAAACCCAAAGTAATGGATGGTTAACGCCCAACAAAATGCTATAGTCCCTACATTTCTAAAGACTAATAAAGTTGTTCCATCTTAAAACTTAGGATAAAACATTGATTCAAAAATGAAAACTTTAATTCTACAAAAACTAATTGACATGAATAAAAGATCTCATAATGAGTCTGTTGTAATGGCTTGGAGCCTATATGTATTGGAAAGTTTCCTTTGATTCAAAATTGAATAAAAAGGCAATTACTATTTCCAAAAAATCTGTAAAAAAAAAACCTAATTAAACCTAATTGATAAAAAAAAAAACAATTTATATTGTCTCAACTTGAAAAAAACAATTTATATTGTCCCAACTACCCTTTAAAGAAAAAACTAATAAGATAGTGCCTCAATATAAATTTGGACATGGAAGGCATAAAAATCTGTAAAAAAAAACCTAATTGATAAAAGAAAAAACAATTTATATTGTCCCAACTACCCTTTAAAGAAAAAACTAATAAGATAGTGCCTCAATATGAATTGGACATGGAAGGCATAATTTTATTGGGATAGTTTTTTCAATATCTCAAAACCAAGTATCAAACTTTAAAAATTTATAAACAATTTTTAATTATATTGAATTCAATTTTTAATTTTTAATATGAATTATTTTTTTTATAAATTTAAAATAATAAAATAAAAATCAATATATCAATAAATGAAATTAATATTTAAAAAATTCTAAATTTTAAAATATTTTATAAAAAATTCTAATTTTAATGTAATATAATATCAAAACTCTTATATTAAAAACTTTAATAATTAAATTTAATAAAACAAAATTTAAGAAAAATATATTAATAAATTTGTTTTTATGAATTTATTAGGTCACTCCTGCTCGGCGATTAAACTGTTGTTAGCTGATACTTATTATTTGCCAAAGATTGTATGTACATGTCAGGGTGAGGTGGGATGCTTATTGTTTAGCTTAAAACCGGGCGAACACATGAAGGAACGTGGCTCTCTTGCGCCAATTGTGTGCCATTTGTAGTGGAATTACAGTAAAAAATACACCTGTCAGCTGGAGAAGAAGGGCCAACTTAAGGAAAAAATTTGGATATGCATTTTGTAATTGGCAATGTTGCTTTGGCCGATGGCAATTCTGCAGATCTGGCTTCTGTGGCGTCACTATTGAACACCAGTGGAGTGAAAAGAATCTTTGTTGCCAATAACAACATCCTTCCCTGGTAATGTCCTTCCATTTGTGGTCTGAGCCTGGGAGATCAGAGATGGAGAATTCCATGGCAGCTATACCGAGATTTCTATTTGTTTCCTGGGTCGAGTATGACACTCGTATGCTATATAATTTCATCTTGGTACGTGGGTTCAAGGAGTTTAAGGTCACCAAGTCTTCAGAAATGAGGTGCTATTTGGATACACAAGTATTGGTGGAAATTTATGCAGACATAGTGCCTAAGACTGCTTAGAATTTCAGAGCGCTGTGTACAGGAGAGAAAGGAATAGGCTCTCATAGAGGTGCTCCTCTGCATTACAAAGTAACTTTTCTATATTTCTATATCTGTTTTGGCAGTACTACGACATTTTTTTTGTGAGAACTATATACTTCTGGAGAATTTTGGTGTTTATATTTGTAATCTTTTAGGTAAGATGATAGATTTTAAAGTTTCTGCCCTCTGATATCTGATATTTGTGTGAGTATAATTCTAGTTTGGGTTTCTTGAATAATTCGCTGGCATTATCTTCTGTAGAAAATGCTTGGTTTGTTGAAAAACCCAAAGAATTGGCGTTCTTTTGTCTATTTTTAATAGGTTGAAAAAATAATACACAGTGGTCTAGAAATAGATACCAGAAGACCTGTAAGAAGTTTGGAACTCATAGACAAACGTCCATGTAAATAGGTGCAGGCCTAGTTTTGACAATTACTCTAACAATACCCCACAAATGTGTGGTTAGCTTGAGTCTTAGAGTTTCCTGTCATGGAAACTAATTAAATAGATATTCAACTGCAAACATCCACATCCTCTTCATACATGTGGAATTGCAATTCCAAGCAAGACAATTCTTTTAGAGTAAAAGTAAAAACTGAATAAAATTCTCCTTATATTGTGAGCCTGCAAATTATCATGGCAAGGCTGGTGGATCATCGTAGTCTTTTCTATCTTTCCCTACGACCACTGTCTCACTGCTTCCACTGTCATCTCGGGAACGTTTGGCCGACCCAACACAACCGTATCGTGATGATTATTTTTTCGGACGGGTAATTACTAAAGGCGTACACCTATTTGGGCACATTTAATAAATATTGACAATGGCACATTTA